>VDFB02365504.1:0-29518 GCA_007258455.2 Sequoia sempervirens
TCAAAACTTAACGGAACGTTGACGAAACCTTGACAATTCACTTAAGTATTAGGAACACGTCCCAAATCCAAAAGAGGTTACCTCCAAAATCAAAAATGTGGAAATCGGAGCGACGAGGGTCCACGTATGTTTCCAAACAGTCAAAGAGAAAGGGAATTCCGAAGGGAAAGTTTTGAAACCATCAAAACTTAACGGAACGTTGATGAAATTTTGGCAGTTCATTTAGACACCCCGAACACATCCCAAATCCACCAAAAAGTTGGCCCCAAAATCAAAAATGTGGAAACCGAAGCGATGAGGGTACACGGATGTTTCCAAACAGCAAGAACAAGACAAAGGCAAAAAAGGGGACGGTGGACCTCATTTCTCAGAAGATTTGAATACCCCAAATAGGTGAATTTGGGTAGGGGATTTGATCGTTTGAAGGCACATGACCAATTTGGGCTTGAAAAATAGGGCACGCAAAACAAGACAAAAGCAAAGCAACCTGTCAGGAGCAAAAAAAGGGGGTCCCTGCTTACAATAGGGCGTGTGTGCAAAACATGTACAACAAAGTGTGTCACATCAGTGTCACTGGTCACATGAAAAAAGTTTACCAGACGCACTACAGTTTATGGGGGGACAATACTTGACTGATTCCTGCAATCTTAAAAAAAAAAAATCTATGGCATGGATTTTTTAATGACATATTCCTAATACTATCGACACCACAGCTGAAACTAGCCACCACAAAACCCTCAAACTCTTTTCCACAAAACATTTATACAGATCTCAGTGGCCCTGGTGTTCTTTTTAATTTTGCCTTTTCTAATAGTTGATTAAATAGCAGTCCATTCTACCAGGTTACTTTCTCAATTTAAAAAAATACTTACAATATGCCCGATTTGTAAGTAGAAATCCTATTTAGTATCTCCTCTATCATTCGCATATAATAAATATGTTTAAATGTATTTGGGTATTTCACATTTTTAATTTTTTCTTCTAGCCAGAATATATTAAGAAGCAGTTACCTTTGAACTTGGGACAACACAATTAGGTCAGCCTTTATTATTAACCTATACACGAGACCAGTAGTTATCCCTTGCATTCATTTCTAAAAAAAATCAATAATTTTTTGTTATTCCCTTTCAATGTTTTCCAAATTCTTTGAGAGGCTTCCTCCTGTATAGCAATTCCATATTTACTAAAAACAATTTACTTAGTAAACCATTTCCGTGACATAATAAACTTTACTTAGCAAAGGGCATTAAAACAACGAGAGCAAAATAATTTCCAAGTGGAACTGAAATATATTTTTATTTGAAAGCTGCAATTTTACATGGCATTAAATATAAACTGAAGCTCTCTTCAAGATAACGCACAAGTTTGCCAATATCTGGTATAACTCGAAAAAACAAAAATATATAGGACCAAGCCTCTCTACAAAAGTGTGCATTTCTAATCCCACCAGCAAAATCCCCATAAACTTCCATAGTTCTGAACACCAAGTAAATGTTTTAGAGAAGTTCTTGTACACTGATGTTGGCAATATGGATTGGAAATAATAAACAAGACCTGTAAATTACTTAATGTGCAGATGAGAAACTAAACAAACTGCAGCTCCATCAGATTATATTTTTCAAAAAAAATCACATGGTAAATACAACTACCACATTATACTGCTTTTGTCTTCGTCTATTAAAATACGACACGATACTGTTGGAACAGACTGCAGGTTGCAAATCTCTTTTCATACAATTGGGAGGACAAACAAAATACACACTTGAGATACAATCTTTATAATGTGTATCTGTTTTTTACAGCTTTATCCTTCTTTGCATCGTCCTGTTAAAAATACAGAAGGTCACGAATGAAAAATCATTATCATGGGTGACGAAGTTACCTAAAGTTCGACAAAAAACTTATTAAAACTTCTGACCATTTGCTTACATGGAATATGTAGGCAATCTTGTCATTGTAGTCAATGAACTCTTTCCACTGTTTAGCAACGCTCATCTGTACATTCACATGAAAATTCATTCATACAATGAAGTACATATTAGATTTTATCAGACGGTAAAGTTCCATTTGGCCCAAATAACTGAAATAAAAAACACAAGTAGTTCCTCAGTGCAAACCACCACAAATTGTTCAACCATGATTAACATCAAATGTTAAAGCCAACAGTTCCTCTTTCAACCTGGGCAGAAACTAGATTTATGCAAGTTATTTAACTACTAACTACAAGGTGGACAATTAATTTATGACAACTAGCTTGTAGCTACAATTTATGTTTAATAGAACTAACCTTAACAAATGTCACACATTCTGCAGCATGTTCAACAATATAATACCACAATGAAATGACACGTTTCACAATGTAATCAAAGGTGTGTGTAGGAACACATGTATGTAGAAACTAAACTTAACAAGTGTCACACATTCTGCAGCATGTTCAACAATATAATACCACAATGAAATGACACGTTTCACAATGTAATCAAATAACATGATATTCTTTAATTATATGATGGAATAATGGTGCACCTCTATATACTTAGCATTAAATGCATGATATTTTACTTATATATTCAAGAAATGTGAAGCATGTAATTTTATCCCTATGCAGTATTTTCAATTCCAGCTCTGTACACTGCTTCTGTAGTCAAACATATCGTGCATATCTATAATCCAACTAGAGTACAAATACCACGCTACAGTATCAATACCAACAAAATACTCAACCAAGTTAACCAACGCAATAAGCCCATCAATCCCTTCGCATTGTAGTTACCATGTTCAAAAAATTCAGTTTATTCAAAAGCGAAAAAAAGTTGGAAGTTACAATTCGAGAGAAGGGACAAGTTCAGTTCAGAAAATTCATACATCCAATTCAATTTGTAAGAAAGAAAATTTCTATATTATGCAGTATTTTCAATTGCAGCTCTGTACACTGCTTCTGTAGTCAAACATATCGTGCATATCTCTAATCCAACTAGAGTACAAATACCATGCTACAGTATCAATACCAACAAAATACTCAACCAAGTTAACCAACGCAATAAGCACATCAATCCCTTCGCATTGCAGTTACCATGTTCAAAAACTTCAGTTTATTCAAAAGCGAAAAAAAGTTGGAAGTTACAATTCGAGATAAGGGACAAGTTCAGTTCAGAAAATTCATACATCCAATTCAATTTGTAAGAAAGAAAATTTCTATATTATGTGCGCTAATCTTCAAATTTTATAATATTTATTTTGTATTATTTCACAACTTTTGGAGATTTAAATTATTCTGGAGTCTTACAGATCATGTTCCATCCGTTAATCCTTACGCCTCCTCAAGTTATCATCATAATTGGTTATTTACCACAGTTCAGAGAGTTCCAGAATGGGGGGAGACCAAGTGCAATCTTTTGTTCTTGGCAACAGATTACTTTGTATAAGTTGCAATAACATTTCCATCATTTGAAGATTAAAAGGACAAAAACAATCTATGGACCAGCAAAAGAAGTGAAGAAATTTTCTAGAAATCTTTGCAGAGGACACCATAAGCAAAGGATGCCACACACTTGGGTATGATGTTTTAACAGTGAGTAGCAGTTGGCTTTGCAAAACACCAAAAACTGCAACACTTGCAGACGCCCATTGCACATGCAGATAGTTAAGAAAAAGCCATTATTACTTAAAGTTCCAGAACCCGGGAGGTGGGGAGGGTGGAGGGGGTGAGAGGAGGACCAAGTGCAATCTTTTATTCTTGACAACAGATTACTTTGAATAAGTTGCAGTAACATTTCCATCATTTGAAGATTAGAAGGACAAAAACAATCCATGGACCAGCAAAAGAAGTGAAGAAATTTTCTAGAAGTCTTTGCAGAGGACACCATAAGCAAAGGATGCCACACACTTGGGTATGATGTTTTAACAGTGAGTCGCAGTTGGCTTTGCAAAACACTAAAAACTGCAACACTTGGAGACGCCCATTGCACATGCAGATAGTTAAGAAAAAGCCATTATTTCCCCTCAGTATAACACTCATCACACCACAGCATGACCAGACTTGTCCTGATCAAGGTAGACATGTGACGGAACTTATTTCCATCTTGGAGAAAATGAATCTTAAGAGTATAAGCTCAAGGTGATTTCTCACACAAGGTATCAAATGTGAAGAATTTTGCTCTCATGAGTCTCTTGCTGGAAACCTCCACCATATTGTATTTTAAAAGTTAAAACCAAATAGGGGAGAAGGGCCAATAGTTGGGCTGGGTCCTATTGTTGGTATCATAGAAGCAAATATCTTTAAAATATCACAATATTTAAATATTTCTTTTCTTGGGGAATTGTCTACACAGCATACAAAACGGCCATTTGACCGTATTTATTAATTAATTAAAAATAAAGATACAATGTATTCTTTGTTTTTAATTAATTTATAAATACAGTCAAATAGCCGTTTTGTAGGCTGGATAGACATTGCCTTTTCTTGGTAGGGTTCCTGACATTTTCTTGAAAATATCACGACTTTTTCAAAAATATCTTTGACCAAAATTTTCACAAATATAAATTATTGCAATATCACGACTGTACTAAAATGCCAGGCATGCATGTTGCCACTGCTGTAAACTTAAGAGGTATTTTGAAGAGGTTAGGAAGATACTTTTTGTCAACTGTGCTTATCATTTTGTGTATAGTTTATTTTTTCGACTTGATAGTTAAGGAGAATGGTAGGGATAATGAAGCATATTTACCTTAGTTGCATTTTATTGCATTGAAGGTTCATTATCATTCTGACATAGTTATTTATTAACATTGTTAAAGACATTTAAATTAAAATTATTTGTAATCAGCAATCTCAAAATTAATGAGAAAAATCCATATTTAAATTCATGATGTACACTTTTTTTTATTTCACTCACTCTCTATGTACTTAGAATGGCTTTAAATGTATAAGACATCAGCTATTTCTCTCTTTTTTTTAATTTTACTACATTTTTGGGTTCCGGTTATTTTTCCTAACTTTTGTCCAATCATATCCCAAGAAATTGAAAATATCCTTATCTATTGGGATGTCAAGAAATTCCTAGGAACAATATTTGCTTCTATGGTTGGAATGGTAATTGTCATTATAGGATTAAATGTTAGTTAAGATGGACCCATACATTAACACATGAAAAGTTAAGAATGATATATAAAAAGAGCATAAATACACTCATTAACAAGTGAAATAAATGTTGGATATTGACGAAAGCATGGATGGGACATTTTGCAAAATGTAGGGCCTCATCCTGAGGTGGTTCAGAATTGAGCAATTTCAGTCCTACAGATGCTGTCTAACATAATTGAAAAAAGGCAAACTGAAGTGCAATATGTGATTGAAAATCTTTCTACAAGGGTGGCAAATGTTGGAGATGGTTACAATGCTTCCATTTCTTCCTTGGAAGGAGTGCACAAATCTTTACATGACCACATTAATAATATGATTGACAATGTTCATGGACTGATGCATATACTTCATGTCTTGGCATATAAGAGACCAGAGATTGTTGGTAGCTCTGTTCAGATGGGACCTGTTTTGAGTGATGATGGACCTATCATTGAAGAGTTGGATTCTGAGGGGCCAGAGCTTGTCATTAATCTTAACATTCTTAATGAAAATGTAATTTATGTTTAAGACAACTTGATAAATTTGCTTCTAGTATCTTTGAATACGAATAGTCTATAGCTTTATTTGTCATTTGTGGACTGAAAGTTTTTCTAGTATTAGTATTGATTGTGTATGGTTGAATCTTGACAAATTATGCTCAGTTGAGCTAGTATGATGACACTGTATCTGTCTTCTTGGAGAGCTTGTTAGCAAGCTATACATCTTTGTTGAGTTTTCATTACAGTATTAGGAAAAGAAATCTATAATAATGCTTCTTTTATGTCCTTCCCGAAACTTAGCAAAACATTGAAGACCAAGCATATTAATAAAAAATTAAAATATTTTTTTTAAAATCTATAAGAAAAGCTCTAAGTCCTTAAAAATAAACATCACTACAAGAGAATTTTCCAATAAATAATGCTATTGATTTTTACGAGTTTTAATGTATTAAAGTAAATGCTCAATAGTTGAAATCATAATCACGACATCAGAATCAGAGCATACTCGGCAAGCCAATTTTTTATTGAACCTCCAACTTGGTGAAAAGACTAGACCAAAAGTCTGCATTTTCTTTTTAAACATAAAAATAGCTACTCCATACAAAAAAATTAAAAATTAAAAATCATGTTTTGAGTGAGTGAAACACAGAGCAAGTGAAATGACGGGAAAAAAATGAATAGGAAATCCATGAATAGACCATCTAATTTTTCCCACCACATATGTTGTTACAAACAAGAGATCTACATTCACAAGTCAAATAGAGCATCCACAAGCAGATCAAGATTAAGTTGCAGACAGTCAGAAATAAAATAGCTTCACAGGTCAAAAACTTATAGAAATAGCCACTGTCAAAAACTTAGAGAAATAACCTAAACCTGTCATGATTTTAGAACATGTTTCAACCTAAGTTACTGAATCGCTGCATTTCCCTGCCGATTCCAGGTATGGTACTTCCCGAAATTGGGTACATCTTGGAATCCCTGTGGAATCAGACAGGGTTCTTTGTAGCAGAAACATTTCTGCTTTTCGTTGGATGAACTCCGACGTTCCAACAGTGACATGGCGATTCTGACACAATTACAAGGTGCTTGGGGCAGAGTTTGAAGTTTTTTTTTCAATTTTTTCTCGTGTTTGTTTTTCTCCTGCAAAAGGAAGCAGGTTCAACATGGTCTGGACGCGGGTTGGAGGACACAATTTGCTGCAGGTTGGATGTGGGTTGGACACAATCTAGACATGGGTTGGACATGGTCTGGAAGGCAGTGATGCGATTTGAAGGGTTTTTGGCAAGACTTCTCCTGCTTCTTCCTTGTAGCTCTATCTTTCTTTGCACCCTTGGTCAGTTAAGCAAATCAGTCTGCCAGGAAGCGAATCAATTTTCCCTGATTCTTCTTTGAAAAAAAAAGTTCATTCATTTATTTATTTTTATTTTTAATTTTTTCTTTGTTGTTTAAACTTTAAATTTATTGTGATTTACATTTTTATTTTTTATAAAACATAAAAACATAATGTCCAATCCCATTATTATATTATAATTTTATGATTATAAATTTATTATTTATAAATTATAATTGTAATTTATAATATATGTATTATTATTATATATACATATTTATTAATATTAAATAAATGTAATTGTTTCATAATAACTATTAAACATATAATATAATATTTAATGTGTATTTATTATTTATTATTTATTATTTATTATTTTATTATTGTGTAGTTTAATTTTAAAATTAATTATAATAGGTGTCAATGTTAAATTATTTATTATTATATTAATATAATTATAGGTTATAGACTTATAGTTAATTAATTATTAATTGAAATTTTATATTAATAATTTATTTTTAATATTGTATATAATATATTATAAATTTATGTATGTTTTTTATTAGGAAAAATAGGTTTTGAAGGGACCCCGAAACCCTTAACAACAGAGGAAAGCTGTTAGAAAGAGAGAAACAATGACACCCATAGCCCACAAAATTCAAAAAAGTTGACAAAAGATAAAGCCAGACAACCCATAGCAACGCAACAGCAAAACATCAGCTCAAAGGCTGAACAACCAAAAACAACAGCAAAAAACTACAGCATATTATCAAGCACCTTGGCTGATTCCATATTATAAATTTATATATGTTACGAGTAGTACTAATCTTTATATTGTAAATTATAATTATAATAATTTTTAATTTTTGAATAATAAATGTTAATTTTAATTTATTTTTTAAATAGTATATAAATTTAAATATTTAACATTTACAATTTTATTATTTAATAATTGTTTTTGAACTTGTACAGAATATAATGGCAACCAGTACTAGCTCTATTGGTCAGCTCACTTTTAAAACCAACCCAAATTCACCTTTATGGAGACATACAAATGATAAACAAATTTGAGAGAAGGGAACAATTGTTTGGATATGCAATATTTGTAGTGTGAAGTATACTTGCTCCTCCAACTAGGTGAAAGCCCCTTTTTGTGCCATTCCCAATCAGGGAATCAAATCATGTCCAGGAAAAGATAGTAAAGGGTTACCACCTAATCAAATAGCTGAATATATTAGAGAGCAAGAAGAAGCGGATGCA
This sequence comes from Sequoia sempervirens, assembly GCA_007258455.2. Lineage (NCBI taxonomy): Eukaryota > Viridiplantae > Streptophyta > Pinopsida > Cupressales > Cupressaceae > Sequoia > Sequoia sempervirens. The sequence goes on from VDFB02365504.1 coordinate 8,216, forward strand.
AGACTTGCTTGTGGCACAAACCATACTTTGAGAAGAGGAAGGGGATCAAGGAGTCCTTTTCTTTGTCCATCTCATAGTGCCTTTCCTGATGTTGTGGTAGAGAGACACCCATTTTTTAGTAGAACTGAAGAAAAACCTATTAGTTTGAAGGGGCCATTAGAGAAAGCATTTCAAAATGATAGAAAAGAGATTGCAAATCAAACTATTGCAAGATGTCTATATGTAAACGGTTTGTCTTTCAACATTGTTTGATCACCATATTGGCAAGATATGTTGAGAAAAGTAAACAAGGCTCCACAAGGGTACACAGGGCCAAGTTATGAGGTGTGTAGCACCTTACTAGCAATGGAGGTAAAACATATAGACAATGCATTGGCTCCCATTAGAAATGCATGGAAACAAACAAGGATGTCTAATGTTTCTGATGGATGGAAGGATGCCAAAAATCAACCATTAATCAATGTGATTGCACTGTGCCTTAAAGGGGCAATGTTTTTGAAAGCCGTGGATTGTGAGGGATAGATGAAGGATGCACAATTTATGGATGACATCCTTATACAGTGCATTTAGGATGTGGGTCCTCAAATTGTTGTCCAAGTAATAACGGACAACACAAAGAATTGTAGAGCTGCAGGTATGTTGGTTGAGATGTGGTTTTCACATATATTTTGGACACCTTGTGCTACCCACTCTCTCAGCATCATGCTAACAAAGTTGGGTAGAAAAAAGCATTGGATCAAAAAAATCTATGTTGAGGCTAGAGAGATCCAAATGTTCATCACAAACCACCACATATCACACACCATTTTTAGATCATTTTCACAATTGGAATTGCTGAAGACAATTGAGACATTTCAATTTTTAAATTTTCATTTCACTTTAGTAATTACTAATTTATTTTTAAAATTCAAGTATGCTTTCTTTCTTTTTTTATTTTAATTTTTTATTTTTGAATAAGTTGTTGATACCCGATTTGCATCCAAAACAATTGTGTTGAGGCAACTTGTGAAGGTGTTCACTTTAGTAATTACTAATTTATTTTTTAAATTCAAGTGTGTTTTCTTTTTTTTTAATTTTATTTTTTATTTTTTAATAAGTTGTTGAAACCCGACTTGCATCCAACGCAATTGTCTCAAGGCAATTTGTGAAGGTGTGGGAGCCACTTTCTAGCATGGTTATTAGTCAAAGTTGGTCCCTATGGAGGCAATCCAATACTAAAAGGACAAAAAATGTAAAGCAGATGATCCTAGATGACTCTTGGAGGGAACAAGTAAAAGTAAACCTCCTAGGAATATGCATGTTAGAAAGAGCTATATATGGGAATTATATATACATCTTACAACATAAAACCATATCAAATGCCAAACTCTAACATCGGCGCTGAAAAAAGAACCAACATTCATCACCTAGCAAGACTGAAGTTGCTTTACTTTGCACACTCGTAAGGCTAAGAGATACAATTTTACATCAAGTGAACTCGCAGCTCGTGTTTTTACAACATACCATGGGCAATGACTTCTATTAAAAGATGAAAACACTCTATGGGAGTGCACTAGGGTTTTGACTATAGCAAGGTAGCTGACTAGCTCAACCATGGCTCTACACATCCCTCTTGTCATTCACCCTCCACTTTCTATTGCCATTCTACTTGTTTGTAAAGCCTGGGTTTGATCTCTATTGTCTTATGGACTATAGCTGTTTTATACCAAAACTGGTATAAAACTTTTTTCCCTACCAAACATTAAAAAGTTAATGTGATTTCAAGCACTTTGGCATGCAATTGACAACAACTACAACAACTTTAAGGCACACGACTAGAAGCACAATAATAGAGGTTATTTTTGCCTTCTACCTACTCAAACCTTGCTCAAGTCAAGTTTATACCGATAAATAGTAATCATTATATTTCGATGGAAGGATGAGCAACAATATTTTTCATATGACATTTATTATGATACTCTGAATTTGATGGTTGATATTCATTGGTAGGATGAACAGCAATATTTCTCATATGATACTCCTAAGTCACAAGGTTCGAATTTGAATTCGGCAACAATAAAATTCAGATGAAATTCGACAAGGATAAAAAAATTGAAAAAAATGTGACATTGAATTCGCCAATAAATTTTATTTTATTTTAAATATAAGTAATATATCCAGAAATTATCAAAAAGTTTAAAATTGCTAAATAGATTTGAAATCATCATAAAAAGATGACACATTTATAAAACATAAACCATAAAAAACATGTGAAATCATGATTGTGAAGATGTTTTTTTTGTCAAAACGGTACAATCAATAGTGAAGACTTTGGAACTTCAAAAAAGCTCCAAGTTATCAAGAGCACTTGACTGAGATGGTGTAGCATCATCATCAGTATCACTACCCAAATCATCATCAAAAAAGTCAGGCTCATCTACAACTGACACTACTATGTCTTCTAAAATTTGTTGTTGTGAAGAAGATGTGGTCATTTGCTAATTTGTTCATGAACATTTTTAAATTGTTGTGAATGTAGACAAGATCTCCCAACTTTCCAGACAACTTGTTCCTCTTTTTGCAATGGATGTGGTCAAAGCAACTCCAATTCCTCTCACAAGCTGATCAACTTGCTCCCTAACTCAATATTTGAATGGCAAAGCACTGTAGTTCAAGAGTTTATGCTCCATAGGTCATCCACCATCTATAGGCAAGTACATCATATCGTGCCATATCATATTTGGCTACTGACATTTCAAACATCCCTTCTACTCTCTTATATTTCCAACATTGGTCTCTTATTAGAACTACAATTACTGAATTTCGTTCAAACTTGTCAATGGCCTCTAAAAGCCCCTGCCATAAATTCACAATCACTTTGTCTATCAATATAAAATAGCTTAGGCTCCAAATAGCAAGTTGTTGCATGTAAAGGTGGTTGCATCATTTTCCATTTGGAATCAACTGTCTCTCATATCTACATGTACTCTGCTTCTACATTATTTAGTGCTTTCTGAATAGCTCCCTTACAACGGTCCATGCTTTCATTAAGCATGCCAAGGCAAGGCATGTCACCATCAACCATATGAAGCACATCAACAATTGGCCCACATATACTCAAAACCTTTGCTCCACTTTCCCAAAAAATTGTTGTTTAAAATTATTTGCTTTATGTTCTTCCCCTTACGACCTTTAAAAAGTGTTGAATTTTCCTAGTCATTGGAACAAATAACAGATCTCAAAGCTGCTTTCTCTTCAACCACTCTTTTCAAAGTGATATAAAATGAAGCGAACTTTGCATCACAAGGTCTCAACAACTCCCTAGATGCATGTTGCCTGTAAAAACTAAATATGAGCCAATGATTTCTTATGAAATTTGCAATTGCTCTCCCTATATAAATTATTTCATGTATCCATGGGAATTTAGCCAAGTCATGGAGCAATAAATCCAGACAATGGGCTGCACATGGACTCCAAAATATTTGAAGGTAACTTCTCTACAATCAGCTTCCCAACTCCCATGCAATTTGCTGCACTATCTATTACCACTTGACCCACATTTTCCACCGCTATTTCAAGAATGGTTTGCTCTAGTTTTTGAAAAATATACTCGAAGTTTTCTTTTGATTCATGGTGTCAAATCACTTTCAAGAACACAACACCGTCAAGACAAGCCACCAAAACATTAATCAATGGCTTCTAACATATATTTGACCATCCATCACTCAATATAGTGCAACTTGTTGCCTTCCAGGAGGCTTTGACCTCAACTAATTTCTCAGTCACTCTATCTTTTGACCTCTACAAAAGAGTTGTCTTGAAAGCCTATGAAGATGGGGGTGTGTACCCTTTTCCAAACTCTAACTTTTTGAATTGCATTACAAAAATGTGGATTTCTCACTACATTGAATGGAATAGCACTTAAATAAAGCAAATCAGCTAATGCATCATCCACATGTTGTTTATTTGTCAGTTTATATAAGTTGTTCAATGTTCCACTCTCTTCTGATACACTTGTGGTGTTGGGTAAGCCAAAAGAGGAAGACATAATAGATGTTACGAATCTAGACATATCCTCTTCAATTCTCTAATTTTTTGTGTGTTCTTCATCTTTCCTACAATTGAAGAGGATTGTTATTTCTCTAAAGCAGCTCTCATTTTTGGGATAACACCTAGACATGGTGTAACACCTCCTCCTAGACCCCCTATAACACCATGTAAATAAATGGTCCATTGCCCTTGTCAAACCTCCAGTAAAAGGTTTCTGATACTTGGTATATTTGAGGCTAGTACCATTACGCGTCACATTTCCATGCCTTGGCAGTTGATTTATTGGAAGCCATAAATTTACAACTTGTATGTTTCAAAAGAAAAATAATATTTAATATTTAAACATTCACTATATTTTATTTCAAAAAACATTAAAACAAAATATATAAATTTCTTATTTTTAACTCTAAAAAACAAAATGAAAAATACCAAATTCTATTTTAATAAACATAATATAAAAATTTAATATATTTTATAAAAAACACTAAATTTCATATATTTGTTAAATTTAAATTAAATATGTTGAATTTAAACATATTTTGAATTTAATTTAAATATTTTATTTTAAATTTGTTAAATTTTATATATAAATGTTTTAAATGATAGTTTAATTTATTAAATGATAATACTTAAAAACAAAAACTATAAAAATAAAATAAAATAATATTAAATTTACTTGTAGTAAATGTTTAATATTTTTAGATAACAATTTAATGTAAATAAAATAATATTTCACATAAAATTTTACAAGTTTAAAATACATCTAATTGATTAATATATTATAAGTTTATTAATATATTCTTCTCTTAACTATATGTTTAATTTTTTAATAATATACGTTTAATATAGTTTAATATTATAAAAGAAAAAACAATTAAACATATAACAATTTATTACCTAAAGAAAATAAAAAAATTATAGAAAAAAATTTAAACCTAAATATCATTGCAAAATGCAGCCCAACTGGGCATCTAGAAATTGTTGAAACCGCAAAAATGAATGGCACCAAAATTAGTGAAGTCACAGAAGTGAATGGCATCACACATGTTGAAGTTCCAAAAATGAATGGGTCGTGAAAATGGAGTCATGCAGCAGACATTCAAGTTGCAGAAATTAAGACCACACAAAAATGGAGTCACGCAATGTAAATACAGAAGTTTGCACGGCACGAATATAGAAATTTACGACTCAACAATGTAAACTAAAACTCGGCAGCTCCAACACGACAGCTCCTAACAGTCACGACTCAATGTTGTGTATTCAATCACTTGTATTCAATCTAACAGAAGAAACAGCCTCTTGAGTGTCAGCCTGGGTAAGACTCCCTTTCCTCCCTTTGTATTTATGGAATGAGGAAGCACTGCAAACAGTTGTAAATGGTATTGGAAAGTACAAAACATGCATCCATCTTAAAAAAAGAATTTTTAACTGCTCGTATTTGTGTGGATTGCTTTCAAGGACATCTTGAGTCCATTGATTTGAAATTAAACAGATGTGTCTACTCTCAGAAGATTGATTATGAGTATATCATTTGCAAATGCATTTTCTATAATGTGCAGGGGCATTTCCAAAGGTACTGCCCTGCAAAGCCTAATCTAAGGAAGATCAAAATATTGATCAAATCTCTAGTAAGAAATGTAACAAGCACAAAGAAAATCTGGATTCTTCTACTAAAGAAAATTTGTCTTGAAACCCTTTTTCTGCCTTGTCCCTTGATGTTGCTCCCATGGACAAAACAAATGATGAAGAAAAAGCACTTTAAGTGACACCATTGCCTAAAGAGAAGAGTATACCTGTGGAATCTGCTGCTGAAACAGAATGCTTAGCAAACGCCACAAATGTTGATTTAATGATGGAAGAAGACAATTACTTGGTCTCCCAGCCATTAGTCAAAAAGGTAAGGGAAGGAAAAATAATGCTGAGGTCAGAACAAAAGAGGCCACAGACAACATAGCTGATGGCAAGCAATCCACTTTGGATTCTTCAATGAAAGTCAGAAAGTTCTAGAAAATAGTCAAGTAAAAGATCACCTATGTGCTATGACCAGCCAAAAAATTAGAGTTAGTCAAGTCGAACAAAAAGGGGTTGCTAAAGGAGCAGATTCTCCCATATGTCAAAGAACAAGAAGCAATTGGTATTGTAAGTGACAGCAAAATGAAGATCTCATCCTTTAACAAAAGAAAGATCACACACACCACCTACAAGGGCATCTCCAATAGTGGCAGTCCCGCATCCTTTCTTTCAACACCATCTTCCCAAGAAGATGATCATTCTCTTTCCCACAGAAGAGACCTGTTGGATAAGGCCTTATAGAATTAGCTGAGAGGCATTGCAAATGAACACATTGCACGTTGCATTTACACCAATGGACTTCCTTTAAACCTAGTGAGACCACCATATTGGTTAGAAATATTGACAACACTTAAACACCCTTAGGTTACACATGTATTGGGTATGAGATGGTGCACATCACCTTATTGGCAAAAGAAAAACATTTTGTAAAGACACCACTACAACAAATCAAACTCATTGGCTGAAACAGAAGTGTCCATTACTGTAAAAATGGCCTTTAATTAATATCATTTCAATGTCCTTTAAGGATCAGTGTTCTTGAAAGCGATTGATTGCCAGTGGCAAGTGAAGGAAGAAAACTTCATTTCCAAAATCCTCATTGAATCAATAGAAATGGTGAGTGCTAAAAACATTGTCCAATTCAATTGTGAGCAATGCTAAAAATTGTATGGGAGTAAACTTATTGGTTTCGAAGAGAGACAAGAACATTTTTTGGACACTATGTACCATCCGCTATCAACTTGGTGATGAGAAAGATTAGCAAACATCGATTGCATATAAGAAATATAAACCTTGTGTGAGGAGATTCAAATGTTCATGACAAACCATCATTTGTCACAAGCAAGGTGTTTTTTGGTGCTTCCCCAATTTGGAGATGTTAAAGGTAAATTTGTGAAATTTCAATATTTATTTTAAATTACTTTAAGTTTGCAATAATATTTTAATTATAAATTTATATAGACATATCTGCTTTTTTTATTTTTTATTTGTTATTTTACACTACATTAAAATGCTTAAACTCAATTTGCATCACACCAATCATCTTAAGAAGACTTGTGATGCTGCAAGAGGTGTTGAGAGCCATTGTCATAGCAACTATTGGCATGTGTCAAGGAAAATAGATTCACAAAGACCCAAAAAGTCAAATCATTGATCCTGTATGATGATTGATGTGTTTGTGCAAATTACATCTTGAGTTTCATCAAGCCCATCATGAATATGATCAAGATTGCTGATCAAAATCAGCAATGTTTGGGAGAAATGTGAAGCATGGACTCCATGATTAACAAAATGCAAGGTTATTGTAGCAGCAAAAGAGAATAACCCCACAAAACTATTTTTCAAATGGGTAAAAATAATCATTGTTGAGCATTGGAACAAGACAACCACACCCTTGCATCTCCTTGTGTTTGCATTGCCATCCAAATATTACAAGAGATGCTTTATTGCCTATGAGGCGGCAGCATATGAAAACAATAAAGTTGTTGAGGGGTACATTTACAAAATTGCAGTATGAAAAATCTTCTTAGATCCAACTGTAGAGGATACTATTATGGGCGGCTCTAGCAACTTCATCTTGTCAGAGAATCAAAACCTTAGCACTCTTCAAGACAAGTGCAAGGATGCTCATACATGGCGATACCTCAATGGGAAGATTTTAATTTCATCCACTCTCTCGCAATCAAAATTCTATAACAATTTTTAATTTTTAAAATTCTTACCATTCTTCTGCAGCTATATATTACATTTTATAATTAAAAATTGTATGCAATTTCAATATGTTGTAAATTCTTTGATTGAGCAAAACTAGAGTACATAGTCCTTTATAGTTTATTCACTTGATTAAGCCCAACTACTTGGCAGCATATGAAATAGAAGATTTGGTCTATGTGCATTCCAACTTGTGTCCCCTGTCACAAAAAGGAATCAACTACAAGCGTAGGGCAACAAAGAATTGGGATGTAACACCTATGTGTGCCAGCTTGAATACATCTATTGCACAGCTTGCCACAATCACTGTAGAGGATGAGGAGGCTCCTACACAAGATGTAGCCAATGGGAATAGCATCGTGCTTGCTTGTGGTTTAAATGACCCAATTGATGACTTTAATGCTCTCAATGAAGAGCAAGATGAGGATTAATGATTCTGTTTATTATTTTGTATTGATTTGACATATACGATATAACGTTGAATTGTCAATTATCTTTTATCAATATCAACTGTGTTTTCAATTCTGTACTTTTCTTGAAACTATTAAAAATAAATAAAAATACACATACAGAATTGACAACACAAATGATATTGCAAGATGTTTTTACATATTTTTAATATTTGCAACAACAAAAATACATAGTTGATAAACAGTTGTTATTGATAAAGATAATTGATAATTTGTAAAATACTATTATACAGAATTGAAAACACAATTGATAATGATAAGGTAATTGATAATTGAATGTTATATCATATATGTCAAATCACTAAAAAATAGTGAATGCAATCAATAATCTTCATCTTGCTCTTCATCGAGAGCATCAAAGTCATCACTTGGGTCATTTTAACAACAGGCAACCACAATGCCACTCCCACTAGCTATATCCTGTGTGGGAGCCTCCTCATCTCATTAATTAAACGATTATGGTAAAACTTGCAACAGATGCATCCAAGTCAGCACACACACACACACACATTGTACAGTCATACCTAGCTGTACCAAGCCTGGGGTGTATATCGTCACACCAGTAAACTAGAATACCAAAACCAAACCTGAACTAGCAACTAAGTATAACAGAAGTTAAAGTGTCATTTGAAACCAATCACTACAAGTACTCATATAGTCTATGAGGCTCTAATCTTGGCCTTTTCCAAACAACAAACCAGATTTTGTATAATATATAATCAAAAATAAATATTAGCTAAGTTACCTGGAAACAAGTGCGGATGCGAAATCAGGTATAGAAAACACTATTTTCAAGGGCCCAAGGTTTGGTTAATCTTTGAAACATCCATAAATTAAGTATTAGAAATGCAAAGAAAACTAACCATAATAAAATTATTATGTGCATAATCAGCACTAAAATTTAACAAAACCTGAATAAATTACAGAATTGATGGTTCAAAATATCAAAGTGCCTGAAACCAAAGTTTGCATATTTTTTCTTTATAATTTTTATTTGATGTTCCATCAAATTCTGCCCAGAGTTGCTCCAGAAAGTGGAAACAGTACCAACAGTTTTGGAGACTCCAAAACATGCAGTAACGTAGACATTAAAATAAGTCCACTGAAATCAGGAGACATATCTCCAGGTCCCTTGGTTCTGGCTTAAAAACAAACAAGCAACACAGAAAAAGTTGACAGGTTTATTACACCTAGGAGACATCCAAGACATCTACAACTTTTATTTGATGCCTGTCAGGAGATGTGTCTTTACCGTTAAGCAGACATTTCCTTGGGAAAAATGCAAATACCCTTAGAATGTCTAAAATTCAAAACAAACCTTAAGATTTCAATGTTTTCAGCAGGGATCAAGTAGACAGTGCCAACTGTAAAAAATGCAGGGTTCTAACAAGGATTTGCAGGCCATCTAGAATGCAAAAACATCTGATTGAACCAAAATACCTAGCTCCCACCAAGGTGACCCAATTTCAGATCCCGGCACTGGAAAGTTGTATAATAAGTCATGTTGATAGCCTTGCGCCAGGGAACTTGAGAGAATAACCTTGTAACCAGTATCTAAAACCTGGCACCCAATCAGGATGGGACAACACTCTTGCCGATGATGGAAAGGTAAGACTATTAGGTTCTTCCCATTCACAAGGCTGAGATGATTCCTCCTTCAATTTGGAGCATCCCCAAATCATGAGAAATTGGCCTTCCTCCTGGAAATGGTATGTGCCCCTTACAGGAGACTCGGCTGTCTGAATAAGTGATGTCAATGTTTGAGCACTGGGCCTCACTAGATTAAAATTAAAAAGGGTTGGACCACTAAAACCTTAAAAGGAAGTCATGTGCTGACTCTGACCACCTGAATCAGAGAAATTTGAAGTTTCATAATTAGTTTTGATGTCAAGTTTCTTTTTAATCTGAAACCATGCAGAAACTTCACTCTGCTCATTTTCGTGGAGAGCAGTGTAGTCCACAAAGAGCATAGAATATATACAGTATTCTTAGATTGCTGTTGAAATCCACAATGCATTAACTTTCATTCTTACAAAAATATGTCAATTATAATTTGAATTGCACATGCATCTTATTGTGTTCTCCAAGATAAATCCTTTCCTTCTTTAGGGATGGAATAATCGTATAGAAAAAATTACCTGGGCAGCCTCATTAGCAGCAGTCCTGGTCCACAGGGAAATCTTCTCTGATCTGGCCCGTACACTTGCCACCACCCCACAAATCTCATCAGCCTCATCAAATTGCTCGCCAATCATGGCTAACAACTGCACCCATAACCAAATTTGACAGATCCCAGATCAGATAAAATCAAATTTGCAGAATTCCAGGTTAGATGAATCTATTATTCTAAACCAGGGATTTGTAGTGTAACAGCGATTAGGGACATGCACAAGATCATGATCCTGTTAAAATCCTTATCACCGCAATAATAAGGTGATGATTCAAACACACAAGCAGCAATGTTGTTGTGTAACATGTATGGGTTATATTAGTACATTAACTACATTTACAGGCGATTCCATAAATTGGCAAGCATGTGACAAGATGGTTGTGTAAGGACTATAGGGTGAATTAGTGGTGTAAGCATAATAAGGTCCAAATCTTAAGAGCGTTATTCATCCCAACTTTTGGTGTAAGGTTTATGGGATGCATTAGAACATTTGCCACATGTCCATAAGGCTTACAAGGTGTATTAGTGCATAAACTACTTTTGTATATCTGACGAATGTGATTTACCCCACAAAACTCAAGGTAGCGCATAATATCATCCAAGATTTAACCGGGGAAACAATAACACTAAGATTTATTCATTTTATAAAATATTAAAAACCATGATCACAAGCAAATCTGATCTACTTTGGCTTAGAAATTTAAGGGAATAAGATTGAAGTGGGAAGTTACCGTGTGAAGCCAGATTTTATCGAGTTCATCCTTGCCGCCTCGGGTATTGTTAACAGTCCATTTTCCTCCATGCGCACATTGAGGGTCCTCCCATTTGGGCTCCATCCCCGCCTTAAAGCAATGAAAATCAGTCCCAGGTGGGAGCTTGCTCGGCAGAAACAAATTGTTGTATAAACTGCATAACAGAGGCAGCAGGAACAAAAACAAGAGTTAAGCATTCCATATTGGCCTGATCAAACACTTAATCTTTGTTTGACGGAATTTGTTTTAAAACAATCTTTTGGTTGGGATTGCTTTTTGAAAACCCACCACCAAAAGTCCTCGACGGTACTGAATGTGTAAACAGAACGAAGAGTGCTGCCCCAGGCTGCCGATTTGGATTTCGCCGAGGGATTGTCGAACCAAAATGTCCATGAACGCTCTAATGGATGTTTTTTGCTGCCATCGATCGGCCTCTCAATGATTTCTCCGTTCTGTGATTCTTCCTCCGCCATTGCAATGATACTTGATGACTATATGCTCTGCTCTCGTGCTTCGAAACGGTTAAGGAGAAGAAGACCTAAGATTTAGGGTTTGGGGGATTTTATCAAGAGCCTTCAGGCGTCTAGTTTCGTTTACTTTGATTCACAAGACCACCGCCTCCCGAACAACCCGCAAACCTTTGGAGTTTGATTTGAGCATTTTCACTTTGAGATATGCTGATGGCTTGGCTAATTAAAATTGGGTATCCATTGGTTATTGATGTTGACCTATATAGATACTTAAAAAATCTCAATAATTTTTGCATGTTCTAATGAAAAAAATCCTGTGAAAATTTATATTTTTATGAATATATTTTTGTAATGGGGAAATTTATATATTCATGTCAATTTTTTTATTGGTACTAGTATAGTGTTTGAAGTGTTAATTTTTTAATTAATTTGTTAAGTATGAATTTATTGTTTGTCTGGATTTTTAATCAATAAATTTAAGTTATTTCAAAATCATTATCATTTATATGTAATAAGTGATGGTTTCAAAGTTGTTACAATAATTTAGAAACTACCACTAACAATCTTGAGACTACTAATGTGATTGTCAAACTACTAAATGATTGAATGATCCTCATGGTAGTTTCAAAATCACCCCAATGATCATGCAAATACCCTAGAATAGGATCAATGAATTTATCATAAAACTAATGATTCTAGGATGCAACCACCAAAAATTAAAAATGTAAAATCTATCTAAAAAATAAAACAAAAACACAAAATTCTCTACACTAATATATTCTATAAGGGATTTAATCACTCTAACACTAATATTACTCAATTTCATTTCCTAATTTGAAATTTAAAAAAAAAAAAAACAATCAATCAATCAATCAAATGAAAAATAAGGTTTTTAGCACATTACTTACATATCCAGCTTTGTCTTCACTAACCACTACCATATATAAGATTGTGACCTTTTGCTCATTGAATTAATTATAATCTCACTTGAAATGGTTACAAGCAAACCAAAGCACAAATTTCCATTAAGTTTGTAAGTAAAAATGGTTAGATTTGAATCTATTAACTTTTTTAACACGATAATTAACCCATTTTGTAGGTTTTAGATGCATTACCAATACTAGTATACCACAAAACTTCACACGAATGGTAAGTCCTATCTATCAAATCTTTCTTAAGTTTTTTAGTTCCATTATGTGCTTTTAATGTATTCATTTTTTTTTGCAAGTTGTTAAATCCTTGCAAACCTTATACTTTATTTGTGATAGTTTTTTGTCATATTGATGTAATATGGACAAAGGTAGAATTTAAGTATCAAAATAATTGTCGTACTTGTATGTTTGTTTGGACTTAATGACTAGGTGGTAAACTTAACACTTTAATTGTTAGCTAGTGTAATTATCAAGTAAATTAGAAATAGTAAATTTATTGGTTGTGTTTTATTAGATATGACATGGTTGCATTTACGCATATAAATTATATTGTTGGACTAACTCAGTCATAACAATTGTGTGTGTGAGTGTTGAATGGTTTTGTAACAAGTGTTTGGGGTGTAACAAAAAGGCAAACCTAGCAACCTATTTTAGGAACAAGTCAATAGCCTAGTTTAACTATTGAAGGTTGACTCACTCTAGTTACTCCATCCAATTTAGAGTATATATGTCATTGTTAGTAATGCCTAATCTATGAAAGGTTAGTCATCTTATTCATAGATCAATCAATCCTTTTATTCCTTCGTAAAAGCTCTTACTTGAATTAAACAACAAGTGAAGTGAAGAAAATAAATAAAAAATTCAATCAAGTTGAACCCTAAGCCTTACCATAATGAAATAAATATAAAATATAGAAAGGAATCAAAAGAAAATACAATTTAAAATACTATGGAAAATAAAGGCAAAAAGAAGATAAAACATGAGTAATGAAGAGCCCGAAATAAAGAAATAGAAAAAAGGAGGAAGTTGTGATTTTTAACCATCGACTTGTAAGAGGGAAATTTCCAATTCTTCACGCTAAAGACAACCCTCATTTATGAGGAGGAGTGTGGGTTTGAGGGGAGAGTCATGTAATTAAAACATGGCAAGCATGCCCATAGGAGGCTCTCTTTGGTCAAAGGATGGGGAAAATCAAGGTGCCAATTATTTCATAAAACTCCAAGACCCCTTTCCTTCTAAACACATAGAAGTATTGTAGAAGAAAAGTGTGGCAAGGAAGGCATGGCAAGAGTGCATATAGGTGTGGTGAGTTTGGCATTGGAATAAAAAGGAAAACCTGAAGAGGCGTGTTGGTAAGGCAAAACAACATATTGATTCCTCAGAAGTTGCAACGCCTTAACTAGGTTCTCCCTAAGCTAATTATTTATTATGTAATCTCCACATTATGTGTTCATTCAACCCTTCTAATTGTTGGAATTTTTCTAGGGCTCAGCAATTTGTGGCTATATTTATGTTATGGAATTATACTTGGTTTCCTCATTAAACAAACATTATTTATGCTCTTGTCTACCATGAATATAATGGCATTTAAATCTACTCAAAATGGTATTGTGAATTCTATAAATTATTTGGATACCTTGTATCCTTGGTTGGGTGTTGAATATGATTATAAGGGATTCCCTTGTTTAGGTAGTAAAATTATGAAACTTGCAAAATGAAGGACACAAGGATTACATCTACTCATTTATATTAGTACCAATATAGACATGTACTTATATATTAACTCCCACTATCCAACACACCATAGGTAGACAATCCATTATTGAAAAGAGGATCATCATATTTTGATTTTCAAGTATTGGGACTACATGCATATTTGTGAAACTTGATGTAATTAAGACATCTTTTTTGGCATCTTTTAGCCATATAACTCCAACATCAACTATAAAAATTCCTCTCCATTATCTACCTTTAACACGTAAATGGTAATAGACCTGATAAAAATAACCACCACCAGCAATAGCCTTCTGTAACATGCCCATTGTTCTACATAGTAATTTTTCCTATGTTTTACCCATAAGTGAAATAGTATATGCATCTAACCTTTAAAGAGAAATAAAAAAATTATCTTCCTTTGAATAATAAATGCACATTTGAAACACATTTCAAACTTTATCATTGCATATAAAAGAATTCCTTTCATTGATTCAAATAGTGATGATACATGATTTCCATATGACATTTCATATTTTCAATTTCAATAGAGATGGATACAAGTTACATACATGTAGCTTAAACAAGCTTACAACAAGTATAAAGTATAATGGTCTAGGAATTCCCCCTCAAATCTTGGCCACCAACTGAAGAGGAGAAGCATCACTCAAGCACTTTTTCATCAACCTTGGACTTATTGTGGTCCCTTGCACATCTTCCTAACTAGTAAGATGGCCCTACCCTTCAACGAATAGCTTGGTTTGGTAACATCATAACAATAGCCTATTTAGAGCTTGCCATTGTGTCCTATATGTTTTTGGACTAACATACAGTGGTTACAACTTACATGTATGAACATCCAATGCCTAGTACATAATTCTAAATCATAGTGAAACCAACAGTGTAAATAGTGGATACTTACACTACTTTGGCCAAAGTTTCCATTACCCTGAACTTAGAGTAGACATCACACAATCACCCACCTTCCTAGCTTGATTTGGTTTATAATGACCATTATACTCTATATCTAGGTGTAGTGTCAAAAAATGTCATCGGTGATATTTTCACACTTGTTTGGGCCCTCCTTGTAAAATTGAGCTTTATGATGCCTTTACTTAGTGTTGTAATGTGTTTAACACACTTACATTAGGTATTAGGCCCTTGTGAATTAAATAAACTTAATCATGCCTTATTTAGGGTGTTGTAAAGTGTTGTAACACACTTTCACACTTTTTTAGGGTTTTCATAAATAATTGGGCTTATTTATGCTTTAATTGGCCTTATTTTACATCCACAATCCTTGTTCAATACATATTTTTGAGGATAGTCCTGACATAAATGAACATCCAATCATAATTCAGGTGTTTCTAGGTTGGGTGGCCTAGATTTAGTGATTTGGGACTCATACGCCATCTTGGGTGTATGAGTCCCGTGTGACCCAAAATTAAAATTAATTCAAATTCTTGGTAGTATTTTATCCTCCTAGATCTGATGTAGTGTTGTAATTTTAATCAAGTATAAAAACAAGGTTCTTTCACTCATTTTCATCTAACAAGTTTACAAGTTACCCAAGACTTTTGTGAGAGCATTCATAATAGCAGATTGGAGTTCACAAGAACATTCAAGTGTCTTCAAGGGAAAATTATCAAGTGTTTTATAGCATTATTCAAGCACCAAGCATCATGTCAAAGTCTTCATGCAACATGTTTTTTTTTAGCTAATAATTATGATGTAGGGTTTTATGATTCAACCTACCATTCAACTCAAGATCTATCACATTCAAGAAAGAGTCAAGGTCTACATCCATTGGAGTCATCTCATACATGTTTGCAGCACTTTATTGCTAGGGTTTGGTGAGTTGCAACATCATATTTTGTTTATTCATCATTCTCCATTCCTATTTCATTTCATTATAAGGTTTGATTACCAAAACAGGGTTTGACCAAGGAAAACCCCTTTCCACTAACAAAACAACATTTTTCCCTCTCTTTAGTGTGTGATTTGTAGGTCTAGATTGAAGACACATTGAAATAAGGGTTTTAGAAGTTTTCAAAGTTGTCACCTTGCATTCAAGATCATTGGAAGACTTCTACAGGTTGCAAATCAAGGTTTCAGATCCAGAAATCAATTGGAAAGGACAGAGCAGACATTGAGGAGCAGATTCAAACTTTGAAGCTTGAAATCTAAAAGCGGATTGGTCATGAATTAAGCAGGTCCCATTATAAGATTATTTTCTAAACTTTTGGGTTTCGGACATCTTTGCTTCGTTCCGGTTTTAAATACAGAGCGCTGCTCAGCGTCTAGGACTAAATCACCTAGTCTTTTGTATAGATCAGTCAAAATTAAAATTAGTGTTTTGACATTTTCGCGAAACTTCATTTCAATCTCATTGTGATTTCCGAGGTACGCCCGATATCACCTTTCTATGATACGCGCCTACGGTGTTTAATTGTGAAGATTGCATCATACAGGACAAGCGCTTTTGATTGGCATTTGCATTTTGTTGTTCCTGAAGCCTATCTTGAGCAGGTGCGAGACCTCATTGGATTACTGTAATGCAGGACAGTATTGCAGATCTCTTTCTCGATACTTGGCGGGTTGAAAGGATCTAAGGGGTTGTCCTTGAATGTGATGTTTGAGTTTTGATTCTATCTCCAAACGCCAAAATAAAACTTCTTCGCTACCTAATTTTACAGTGAACTGCGGTACCCAGAACACATCCTTGAATTTTGACGTTAAAATAAATCATCCTATATCTTGCTTGCATTACATTTGCATTAGTTAATTACGACATTCTAGGGTTTTCTAATTGCTTGCGTGTTTTGGTGAGATTACCTTCGCCAAAACTGCTGCGTTTTTTTAAATCTTACATGTTATCATTCAGAGAATCTCGTTGTTGTTTAGTTTATGGATCAGCCTGGCCTCAAAACGCTCAAAACCGCGCCAGAATTTTCTAAAAATTTTGAAAAAAATCTTCACTGGAACTCATACGCCCCTTTGGGCGATTTAGTCCTAGTGTTGATTCTAAACTACATTTTCTAGAATTTTAAACATTATTTTTGAGCTTCTGTTTGATGTTGATATCTTTCTATTTCAATTTATAGAGTTTTTGTTATATTCATTTCATTGTACTTAGCTTAATTTTCATTTGCATTCATCTTTCATTTAGTATCCCTTACATGAGTATTTGGTGTCATATTGCTAATACTATAGTGAGATGAAGTTTGAGACTCATGTCATCCCACAATAGCACAATCGTTGTGGATCTTGAGTTGTCTAGCTCTTTCACTCCTAGTATTGACACTAGTACACTAGGTATGGACCATACCCTTAACAACTCTTTGCCTTCAAGTAGTGTGATGCATGTTGAAACAAGGATTGATAGTGTTCTGCAAGAAAATATAA
This sequence comes from Sequoia sempervirens, assembly GCA_007258455.2. Taxonomy (NCBI): domain Eukaryota; kingdom Viridiplantae; phylum Streptophyta; class Pinopsida; order Cupressales; family Cupressaceae; genus Sequoia; species Sequoia sempervirens. The sequence continues at coordinate 25,940 of VDFB02365504.1, forward strand.
TTCAAATTCACGAAGATTTAGCGAACCTACAATATCAAGTGCAAAATGACAACATTTCAACCACTGTTATCCCTACCATAGATAACCTTCATCGCATGCTTGAAAGTGAAGATGGAATTGACCTTGTGAGAAGTGTAGTTCAATTCTTTGGAAAACACCTCACCTCAACCACTCGTAGTCCTTTACCTACAAACAATGTCACAAGCCAAGGAAGAATTCAAATTCCTCCTCCAACAATAATTTCCTCTATTCCTACCTATACCAACCCTCAAGTTACAACAACAATGCAACCAACTAGTAATGTGATTCCTTGGGTATTTTCGCTAGCATCCCTAGTACCTTCGTGACATCACATTCAATATCTCCTACCACCTTACCACCTATAAGCATTCCATTCACTTGTCCCTCGAACACATACACCCCTTCACCTTTTTCACCTCCATCTCATAATACAAGTAATGACCCTCTCATAAATCAACTTTTGCAAACCGTTTTATCCCTTCAAAAGCAAGTTTCCACCATCAATCAAAATCAAAATGGCCCACCTACATATTATGTCAAAAGAAATCCCTTGTCCTTGGAGATATTACGAACACCAATTCCACAAGGTGTAGAGGTTCCTAGATTTGAGAAATATGGGGGAAAGGGAGATCCTTCTAAACATGTTACTACCTATACTACCTTATGTAGTGACTTTGTCCTTGATGATAAACTCGTAGCTAAGCTTTTCCCTATGTCCTTGAAGGATACGACCTTAGAATGGTTTTATTCATTACCAAACAACTCAATTTTTTCATTTAATAAACTTGTTGAGGCATTTATAAACCATTTCCAAGTGCATATGACTCCTAAGACAACCTTGGCTGATTTGATGAGATGTAAGCAAAAAGAAGAAGAAAAGATTATTGACTTTAGTTCATGCTATCAATCGCTTTATTCCCAAATCGATGTCAAGGTTCTTGATCCTCACCTTCAAAATATGTTCATATAAAATTTGCAAAGTAAGATACAGGATAAGGTTACCATGATGAAATTTCCCTCCTTCATGCACTTGTGTACTGCCCTCTGTGATTACCAAAACTCGGTTAGTAGTCGTGATGCAAAGTCCACTTCTAACCGAACTAAGAAGTTTGAGTCTGCAAACCAAAGCAATTACCAACCTTTTATAAATTATAATAAAGGCTTCCTTCAACTTAATCCCCCTCAACAAACAATTCAAAATACCAATACCCAAGTACTTGTCGCAAAAGCAATGATACCCTTTAACTATGGGGACCCGAAAAGACAATTCACTCCCTACTCGATACCCTTCATAACACAATGTCCCAACTTTTAGAACAATAAATGATCACCTTTCCTTTCGTTAAAATACCCGATCCTAATAAACCTTTGCCTCTGAACTTTATATCAAATGATTGTTGCCATTACCACCGACAAAATGGACACAATATGAAACATTGTAAGCGTATTAAACATCTTGTGCAAGACCTCATTGATTTCGATCGACTTTTTGTTGAAGGTGTTAATGATCAAGGAAATAAGTCTATTGCCCCTCCTAACCAAAACTTGCAAATATTTACCAACCCATGTTGAAACATAATATTTCATTTGTCAAAGCTAGTGAAACTGCAAAGATTGATGTGATGAATGTTGCATGGATGATGAGAACATAGATTCAATTCAACAAAGTCTTATGGATATTGATCAACAAGAAAAATATCCTATCAATGGTTTGGTTGCATTAGTCAAAACTCAACATCGTAAGGGTTGAACTAAAAAGCCTCTTGAGATTATTTTCTCCTTGCAAGATATACTTAAACATGCACTTGATGGTCCTCTTTACATAGTCGGTCGAATCTATGATAAGCCCACTGATGGGATATTAATAGATCTTGTATGTGGAGATAATGTGATCACCGATGAATTCTTACTTCTACATGAACTCTATCAAGATATATATGATAAATTGAAAGCATGGATCAAGATGCATAACGGTTTCGCTTTCCCTACGATGGGATCAACCACCCTTCCTTTACAAATAGGACCAAAAACATTAGATATCTCATTCTCCATCATCCCGCAGTCAGACCAATTTCATGTGAAGCTAGGCTATCCATGGCTCCACTCCATGAATTTCGTCCCATTAGTCATGCATAAATGCTTAAAGTTTCCCTTCGACAATGAAATTTTCACTGTGCATCATAGTGGCTTTAACCCTTTGTCTTCCCGTGGAAACTTTTCATTAGATTTCTTTTGGACAGAGCCTATGGAACCTATAAAACCACAAGAATACTTCTTTTTCAAATCCTACCAAAAGTTCAAGGCAAATAAAATAGCAAAATTATCCCTCCAAAACATGCCTCCGCCCACCATAGATCCTACCATCCTTGACGAAACCATGATTGAACCTAAAGAAATTATAAATAGCCAAGACTAACCTAAGATAGAACCTTCACCTACTTCCTACAAAATACCAAGAGACAACAAAAACACTCCCATCACACCTAGAACAAAACAAGTTTACCAAGTCAAAGAGAAAGTGGTCGAACAATCTTCCTTGGTTCCTTCCGCTCCTCCTCTTAAGGAAGAAAAGAAGCCTATGGTTGATCAATCTGCTCCTACACAAATGCAACTTGAAAATAGAACTAAAATAAATAGAGGTGCTAGAGAGCATAGGCATAGACGTTGTGCCCTTGCTCGCAGTTTAAATGAAAAAATAAACAAAGAAAATCAAGATTCAAACTTGATTGAAGAATTGCATCATGAGTCCCCCCCTTTGTCGAAACAAAACAATCCTATACAATAGTCGCAACAAGAGCGAAACCCTTCTTTGGAAATTATCATTTGACCTGTGTTGTGATTAATTTAGATGACGATGATGAGATTGCAAAGATTGATGAACAACTGCATAATGAATTAATTAAATATATTGTTTTCCTCTTTTATGAGCTTAAACAACAATTCTCCTAAAAAGGACATGTTGAACCTGGTGATGGACCTAGTTTGACACTTTCTATTATCCCTTTGGCTAGTTGTCTACCTTATGTATACGATGAACACGATTGGGATGCAGATGACCTACTCATAGGTTGATTCACATGTGCCTTGCTAGTCCTTTGCATTATTTCTTTTTCATTGTATTTTGTGTGATTACATGTGCGTATTATGATCTCCTATACTGTTATGTTTGATGTATCTCTCTCTATTTGTGATATTCCTCTATTTGTACCTACATTCTTCTCTATGTCGTAAATATTTTATCTTTTCCCTTTATCTTTTTATTTATCTTGTTTTTTTCCGTTTGGGGATGACGCAAGGTGTCAAGACATTCATGTCTCTTCCATGACCCAAAAATATTTTCCTTATCTTTTCTTTGTCATGTGTTTTCCTTTTGCGGATGACACAAGGCATCGAGACATTCATGTCTCTTCCATGTTTACTCGAAAGGTTTTTCTTTTGTTTTCACTCTCTTTGTGTCATTCTTCTAGTTCTATGAGTATTTGGGGAATGATGGCAGTTCTGAGTTGTATAAAAACATTGCAGCAAGAACTTACTGACCCCAAATCCATAGATCCCTTA
>VDFB02365505.1:0-68163 GCA_007258455.2 Sequoia sempervirens
CGCACTATTTTGGGTGGCCTTTGCTTTCCTGTGCTGGAAGTACCTTCAGATTTCCATAGATGACTTTGGTGAATATGGCATAATGTCGCGCCCCAGGATTCGATCGCGGAACCACAAACCCGAGTCCTGCTGAATCGTCAGATTGCAAGCGTGATTCAATTCGTTTAGAAAAGTAGAGTAAATATGCAGAGGATATGCGGAGACTTACCTCCCAAGTTAATGTAAGAATTAATGTTACTCTTGCCTCCGCCCAGGTACCTAATATACGGACTGCTGGGCTGAAGGGAGGGGTCCCGGGGATACCCTTGTCTTTAAAAAAAATAAAATGTAAGAATTAATGTAATTGTTGTGACTAAAGACAGAGTTAAGATAAAGTATGTAATCTTTGTATTTCATTGTATGGTTCTACAATTTTATTGGATAATTATATTTATTTGGGTTTAAGAATAATATTATGTCTTATTTATTTGTTTTAGGAAATTACTAAAATTATAATTATAATGGTTAAAGAATGTAAATATATTAAAAGAATGTAAATATATTAAAGAGGAGAACAAAAAAAAGTTTTTTGTTGTTGGATATTGTTGTCTTGAAATTTTGATGGTACACAATTTCAAATTCCAAACCTTCCATAGGTTGATCTAATGGCCTTATGTATACCGACATCATTGGGTCATCTTGTTTGAGTTTGTAGTTCAACCCTAAAGTATGGACATTGTCTCAAAAATTGTAATGTCAAAGTGTTCAAGGGTATAGATGATTCTAATGAAAACTACGTCTCAAGAAAAGTAAAGTTCTAAGGAAAAATCATTAAAATATTCATTTGGATGGTTTGTTGAGGTCTACTTGTACCCTTGAAATTTTCTACTCTTCTACCATTGGACACTAAAACTACAAGAGTTTGTCCTTCTTTAAAGTTTTCAAGTTTTTTATGTAACTTGCAATTTCTACTAAACAACATCTAGACTATAAAAATCTAAAAGCATACACTGTGTTAGAGATTTGGACTCTCGAAGCTCCTTTGTAGTTGTTACTAAGATGCTTCTTGGGTCTCAAAGTTTTCAAGAATATAAAGGGCCAAAGATTTAGAGTTTCCAAGCACATCCAAAATATTGGACCAACATGCTTCCTAGTTGAAGCAATACTAAAAGTAAGAATCTAGACCTTTGGAGCACCCTTAAACCTACTATGCAATTGTTGTTGGACCTTGAAAAGCCACATGCAACTATATTTTATGCAATTTCGCTTTCCCTTTCTATCTTTCTCAAGTGCAACCTAATCCTACAAACTTAATAGTAAAACCAAAAATGGTAACTTAATTCTTGTGCATGCAAAAAAAACGTAAGAAAATTAATTTTGTATACCATTTACAACATGAAATTTGGTATTTTATTGCAAGCAAGTGATCATTTTGTATCCTCAACTTACTATAGGCCTTGTAGCACCATTTTTGCTCCTACTATACTAATTTCATAGTTCAAATCCATGTGTACTATTGCAAAGAAGATTGTATGGAAGGAGAATTTCAATACACTTTGAAGATTGTTTGAGTTCTCAAATTTTAATATAAATTTCACTTTGATTAGTAGCCATATTGAGGAGAGTTCCCCATTTTGGGAATTACCCTTTGATTCTCTAGGCATCTTCCAACCTATCAAACCACTATTTCCTTTATTTTTTTCTTGCTAGAACCTCATTTGCAAGAATTAGGGACTTTCTACCTGATCTTCAAAAATTTATTTAAAAATTGCAATGTCCCTTCTGTTTAGAGATTTGGAATTTTATTGAACCCTATATCTACTATAAACTTACTACCCCATTGTGAATTTCCACATAAGTTTATAGTTCTAGAGTTTTAGAATTTACTTGTACATTTAGATTAATTATGAGTGCATCCAAACTCCTAAAGATCACACCATTTTTTTCTAAGGATTTCAAAAATATTGAGTGCATATGAACCTTCTACTAAACTACATTTAGACCCTAAAAAATTACTTGCATGTCCCTTTCACAGTTTTGAATTCTACAAACATGTTTACATTGTGACATAACTACATCAAAACCCTTAAAAATTGTAACAAGGGAAAGCCCCATGTGTTCGGACTTTTCAAACAATTGCTTGAATCTAGAGCCTCAAAAATTAACTAGCCACAAATGAATTGGTTTTTCTTCTATGCTTCTAGAATCAAAGGTTTTTGAGATCACTTCATGTCATCTCCCCAAAAGAAAATAAAAATAAAAATGGATTATTCTACTTTTCAATATCATCTCAAATCTATCCCAAATTTCTAAGTAGATGTGATGATGAACATGATGTTCATAAAATTGAAATTTTTAGACTCAAGTCCTTCCAAATTTTCATACTTTTGCAATAAAAGAGGTACCCAAGGAAGTATTGAGCGATGGTAAGGTTCTTGAGCCTTTTGAAGGATAACAAATATTTAATAAGAAAATTTGAAAAAATAGTTGGTTTTAATACTAGAATGTAAATACGTTGAAGAAAGGACTCAATGTGTGGTCACAAGGAGTTTAACCTAGTTAAAGAAAACAAAAAGAAACAAAGGTAGAGTCACCCAAGAAGAAGAAAAATGTGAAAGGATATCCTAAGTAGAAGAAAGGCCATTCCACCTCTAACATTCATTGTGCATATGAAGCTTTAGAAAAAGAAAAATATTTAACCTTTAGAGAAAGAGCCTTCTTATAGCATTGAGAATTTTATAAGAAAGAAGACTATGATCAAAATTAATTTTTCATCTCGACATTATGAGAGTGAATATGTTTAGTTCTAAAATTATTCTCTACAATCTTCTCTTGAGTAACTTTGTTTTCCTCTTAAGGAGCCTATGTTGGTATAAAGATCTTCTCCTACCAAGGATCCTCCTCCCACAAAACATCCATCCCTCTAAAGTATCCCTCTCCTCCTTAGAATTTTCCTTCATCATCATCTCAAAGGTCACATTCAAAACAAAACTCCCTAAGTAGAAAGTGGAACTTGAATTTGAAACATACATAGACTCTTCCAGTCTGAATACCCCATTATGGATAAATCAAACTCTCAAAAAGAAATATTTAATTTGCAGTAGTTGTTAAGGATTTCTCAAAGTTAACATCTCCTTTTACTCATGCATCTATACTAGAAAAGGAAAAAGTGATATCTCCATCACCATCTAGATGATCAAGGAATGAGATATGCATTTACTTATATGTGATGAAGAAGAAGGAGAAGTGGAAGTATCTAGTACCAAGTTTCTAAAATATTTTGTGGAACCATCATTCTAAAGAATGTATCTAGACAAGGAGACTAAAGAAAAAATAAAAGAGAAAGTGAATTAGCTCACATCATATGAAAAATACTAGGTTGGGTCTTGTTTAGTCTTCCACGTCAATGCACGACCACTTCCATTTATCAATGTTGTAGATAAAAATATACCACCTACTAGTAAGAGCAATTGTATTATAAAGGTAATGAATTCATGGACATACAACTTTGATTATGGTAAAATCTCATTGATGAAGCATTTGTTGTACATCTTAAATCCATTGTGAGTTAAATTCTTTAATATATCTACTAGAAGTGGAATCTTGGTGAAGAATTCAAGGTGCTAAAAGTTAGAATCTACCTCAAATTGAGATGGAAAATATAGATTTTGATGCCCTTGTAGCATAGGGTATCTTTGGCGTATTTGATCTTAGGTTACATATCAAATGGCATGAAGTTTCCAAATGAGACATTTTTGATAAATGTATTCATTACTAGGACTTGTCCTTTTGATCGCATTTGATCCACTTAGGTGTTTCTAATCACAATGGTTCCTTTTGTGGTTATGTAAAAAACACTCGAGTAGGTCTTTTGGTTTTGTCCATGGGCCTAGGAAACTTGGACTTGGACAAATTAATTTTTTAAACCTTTTAGACTAAAATTATTTTCTTGATACATGATTCTTCTCGGTGATTAATTGTGGATTAGAACTATATTCACAAAAAATTGGCATGCTTTCAAATAGAGAATCTATTTAATATTTTGAAAATATCTATACTCCTTTTTTTTAGGAGCTTCTTTTGATTCACATTTCTTTGATGTTTACTAAATCAATATTTTTGTCTAATGTTCTTCAACAAATGAAAGTATAAGAAAGTGAAATTTTCATAGAAGTTAAACACCTATAGAATCATATTGAGCATTGGGCTAATTTGCATTGTAGTATCGTGTGCAAGCCATTTTCCTACTCTCGTAGAGGTCCTCCTCCTCAAGAGCATAGACATGGTTGGAACCATAGTGATTGTACTAAATATAGTTTACATGAGTCCTATGTTTCTCCTCAACATGGAGGATGTGGATGGTCTTAGCAAACATATGTTCACTCTACAACTTCTCAACCTCATTATAGGGTACTTCTAATTGGTCTAACAATAGCAAGGCTCCTCACTTGAGTTTGATCATTTCTAGAGTTTCTCCTTAATCTAAAGAAGAATATAAAGAATGTGTCATTATATGGGTTGAAAGTCTACTCCTAATACACAAGCTTGGTGACCATAATCCACCTCCACCCCCATCTCCTACTAGATATATTACTATTATTACTTTATGACTTAATTACTTGTTATTTTATCTCATGGTTTGATTTGTTTTGTTTAAGGCTTTGCCTTGACCAGACTTTAAAGTTTATAACTATTCCAACTTTTTTTATGTGAATATAATATAATATATTATTTTGTATCATATTTTAATGTATTATATTTTGAAACATGATACTATTCCATCTAATTTTCCATGTGAATATAATGTACTGTAAATCTTTATACAAAATAACATATTAGGCACTACTTTAATATAAACAATTAAACTTACAAGAGTTTTTTTCCATGTAGGACAAAATAAATCAGTTGCCTTAATGTTTTTAAAAACTTACCCGTATAAAATATCATACAAGAGACGTTCTCGTGATTTTTTTTTTTGGAAGGGAGCGAAGAAGCCCTATGAGCCTTAAATGTGCGAGAAACTTGAAGATGCCAAATGTGTGCTAAACTGTCCTACCGCCGACAGCAATTTTGTCGTGAGAAATGCCTCCAGACAATATGCCCGAAAAAATCGCATTTGGAAGCATTTCGAGGTAAGTCAGGCCCACGTTTAATATCCTTGCGAAATCGTTTGGTTTGAATTGACTCTTTCTGTAAGCACCATCTCAACTAACGCCCCAAGAGCAAAAGGATAAATTGAACCTACCGTAGCAATACAATACATCAAAACTTCTGAGTTTTTGCCTAAAGAAAAGGAGAACTAAAGAATTGGTAAAGAAATGGCAGCCATAAGGTACATCAAGGCCACTCTTGTTCTTGTTCTGGCAGTGTATGTGCTTCATTGCAGTGCAGAAGATGAGAAGGCCCAATTTAGATGCAGTCATAACATGACAGTTTTCCTCGGGAAGGGCTTCAATTCGCTGATCATTTCAACTTTTGCGGTCTACGGAGGCGTCGAACTATTTTGGGTGGCTTTTGCGTATCTGTGTATGAAGTACATCAAGATTTTCTCCATCTCCACCGATGACTTTGGCGAGTATGACATAATGTCGCGCCCCAGGATTCGATCGCAGAACCACAAAAACAAGTCCTGCTGATTCGTTCGCGCGCAAACGTGATTCCATGTGCTTCGAAATGTCTCGAAAATGTGCAGTGGGTTGGTGGAGACTTACCTCACAGTTGACACAAGGAATCGTTTTTTAACGTACTTGTAAATATTGTATTATTTCCACGAATTCCGACCGTGTGAGAAACAAGGAATCATGTGATATTTGTATTGTTAATTAATATAACAAATTGATTTTGTATGCCTTTCTTTGTAATTACATAAACTTAGTTTTTATCTTGTACTCCACTTGTGGATTCACTTCAGAATTTTTCTGGTTTTTATGTTCTTGCTTCTATACAAAGAACTGTAGGCGTACAGCTTAACGACCAATCTTGCTAAGTTTCAAATATGACGTTTAAATTTTATTTATGCGGATCAAAAGTTTTACTAAATGGGAGAAAAAACCAAAAGATCGTTTACCATAGTATTCCTTTAACGAGGCTCGTATAATTGTCGTAGGGAATGGTATGCAAGTTGGAAATCGCATATGGCAAATTCACCGTCAGCAATTCACCGTGGGAAAATTCACTGTCATGACAATTCACGGCGTGAAAAATTAATTGCATGATTTTTTGGCGGTTAATTTTCCATTGCGCTGAATTGCTGGTGGCGGTGAATTTTCCCGCGATGACTTGTTGATGGTGAATTTTCCCTCGGTAAATTGCTAGCGGTGAATTTTCCTAGAGCCATTGGAAATAAATTACACTTGGACTAATGATGGGCTGGTTAAAGAGAGGTCAATAGTTCATCGATAGAGCACTCGAGCAGCAAATGGAAAGTCCTAGGTTCAAGTACTAGCTGGTCTATGTGAGTTGTAGCTCAACATGTGGTATTAGAGTCAAGTTAGGAGCCCCAAGCACATTTAGTGTGGCTTAGGGGAAGGTGTTGGAAACAAGTCAAATTTGGACTGACAATGGGTTGGCTAAAAAAGGGCCAATAACTCAATGGTAGAGCACTTCAACAACAAAAGGAAGGTCATAGATTCAAGTTCTAGCTGGTCCATATGAACTATAGCTCAATAATGCATGCATTCCAAGTACTTTGGAAAGAATCTACACCTTGCAAGGCCTAGTTATTTGAGACTCTTTAGTGGATGTCCTTTACCTTGCAATTTGTTCATGTTTGGCTTACATGAATAGACAATCTTTAATTAGACCTTCCACTCATGATTAAATTAATTGACATTAATTTAGATAATCAAAGGAGAGGTAGTAGGATGATGAAAGGAGCAATATGATAATAAATTAGCTAGCATACTAAGAGCTATTCCACCAAAGTTGGATGGCCTTGAGGCTACATAAAAGTAAAGAATGATCATAATTAAAGATGTTAGTGAGGACTCAAGATCAAATAAAGAATTATACATTGAAGATGCTTCAATTTTAGGAGAGGAATTAAATTTAGAAGATAGCTTTACTAGGGCATTGACTAGGATGGATGGTAAGCTAGGTTTTGACTTCCCTTAGTAAGTTGGGCCTTGACTTCCCTTATTATTCAAGAGGTTTGGATTTTAAGGATTTTCTCGACTAGATCAACCATCTAAAAAATTAATGAGGTTCTATTTATTGAAGGCCCTAAAAGAGTAAAGTATGCAATCACTAAATAAAAGTGGCATCTAGTTTTATAGTGAGATTATATCTAGAAAGATAAAGTGAAGAAAAAATAGTTGAAGATCTCTAAATGGGACCAAAGGATGACATAATTTAAAGGTAATTTTTTACTACAAATGACAACTTAGAGTTGTTCAAGAAGTTTAATATACTTTGTAATAAAGAGATTTGTACCAAATGTTCCTCGATCATTATAATTGTTGTAAAGTCTCTTCCAAAATTTCAAATGAAAATAGTATACAACATAAACAACAATATTCATAAGGTTTGAAACATAAACAACAACCTTAACCTAGAACTAAATCCAAACAACAATAATTAACTATACTCAGATTACATATATCAACTAACTAGTAACTGTGTGAACTTGCATAGAATGAATCAAACTTGAACAACAATTAATATTGATAATTATCTTATCTATACAACTAAAGGATTGTTATGATAGTCATTACAACAACAAAAACACTTGTATAGATCTGCAACAAATGATGCACTCATAAAAATATTGAACTATACTACAAACTTGAAGCTTCAATACACTGCCTAAGTGAGAATTCCCTTAAGAACCAAAAGATTTTTATCATCTAATTCTAGTAATCAATAGGTTTTCATCCATTAATCACAATCTTCTATGGGTTTCCATCCACAAAATATCGCTTGATCACAAATTATCAAAATATACAATAACATAACGCGGATTCTTACAATTGAAATATTTTCCTAGTTTTATATACTACTCACCCAAAAGATCAAATAAGTTGACCTAGACCTAAGTTGACACCAAGGCCCAAATTTGAATTGTACATGCTACATCACAAGTCAAACTTAGAGGGCCTTTTGCATGTTACATTGGATGTCAGCCTTATAGGCCTTAAAAACTTTCCCATCCAAGGTTCAAAGTTTCTTGTTCCTTTCAACTTCGCATGCATCAAGTTGCAACCCTAATCCCCAACCTTTGATAGCTCCTTAACATGTGTTGAGAAGCAACCTTGATCCCTCACCTCTAATAACTCCTTGGCATGTGTCAAAGAACAACCCCAATCCAAGACCTCCAATAACTCCTTAGCATGCATCAAACAACAACCCCTATCCATAACCTCTGATGGGAATTTTGCATGTATCAAGTAACAACCCTAATCCCTAACCTCCAAAAGGTCCTTGGAATGCATCAAGAAGCAACCTAGATGCCTAAAATCTAATAGCTCTTTGGCATGTATTGGGAAACAACCTTGATCCCTATCCTCTGATAGGTCACAATCTTGATCCTTGACCTTTGATAGCACCTTGGCATACATCAAGCACTAAATGCAATCCCTTACCTCTAATAGGTCCTTGGCATATGTCAAGTAGCAACCCGGATCCCTAACCTCAGATAGGTTCTTGGCATGTGTTGAGAAATAAACCTAATCCCTAAACTCTAATGACTCCTTGAGAAAATATAGTCATTCTTTTGATTTTTAAAAAGTGACATGACAAGTTCTCCCTCCCCAAGGTTGCTTGTCATCAAGTAATAGAGATTGGGATATTCCTATATCTTAGGTCTTATAGTTGTTAGATGTTGTACAACTCCAACCAAAAAGCATTGGGAAAATTTGAATGTTCAAGTGTCTCCATGCCAATGACATGAATCAAACTATAATTCCCATGTAATCTGGAGCATCATTCACTTGGGTCAAGCAGTGAATCCATCCAACTCTTATGAATACACTCCTCTTTGACATGATGGAAAATTAAAATATCCACAAACTCCCACGAGATGAAGGGTCTACCTATGAATTTTCCTCCATGTTTTTGTTGCACCACTTTGATCCCATGATGATGATAACTCACTTGAGTTTTGGCGTTCCTTTCCACTTCATGAATTTAGACTAATCAATTTGTATACATGCTAGAAAGAAGTTGCAATCAACAAAATTCATGCCTATAGTGTAGGAAATTACATACCTTGCAATTTCACACTATGTAATTTCCTTTCTTTTAGATCATGATTTAGAAATAGTTTAAACATAAGATGTTAACACCATAATACATTTTGTCTAGAAAAATTATGATGGTCTCTATTTTTTAGTACATGAACTTCCTGGATGAGACTTCTATGTGTAGATGTTTGCACTATGCACTAATGTCCTGCAAAACAATGTGATTCAAGTGGTCATTGGAATATTACACTCTCAAGGAATCTTCTAAATGTAATGTTGGATAGAAAATTAAGCTTTCTATTTTGAAAAATGAAACATTTTTCACTCTTTCTCTCTCTTTCAAATGCATCACACTATGCTCTTGATTTTAGCTCTACAACTCTCTTCAATCTCTACAAATTTTAAAGCAACAACACTCATTTGATACTTTGCATGTCACTTCTTGATTGTTACATTTAGAAATACAACTATCTTATAGCTTCAAAATCTACCTCAAAGGGTGCTTGTGGCTTCCTAGTGAGAGTTATCTAATTTTTCTTGTCTCCTCAAATTACTTTGAATATTTCCCTCTTATGTCAGTAGCTATAATTTCTTGGTGTTAGCATGATATGTCTAAATTTATTATTTTAATCATTCATATTGAATTTTATAAATCTTTAGCAACATATTTCATTTATAAAAATCAATTATCAAATTAATCTCGGTTGCTTATGGAGGTGGAAAGACCAAGGCAAGGGGTTCAATTGAGGCAAGCCCCTAAACAATCACACAACCGTTTTTTTGTTTTCTCTATATATCTAAGTATCTAAATTGAAAAATTAACAATCAAGTGGTATCTATTCTCTTACATTGTTTCTTCCTTAGTTCCCATTAATTAGGCTTTTTGTTACATATATTCTAGTGTATTTTGTTGTACTTGATATAGTTCATATACAATGGGCCCATAATCTTTTTCCTGTGTGTCTAGACATATGTTTTAAGGTATTTTTTACTTTATTTCTACTTCTACATAAGATGACAACAATGATACTACTATGGAGTGGACTAATCTCGAGAGGAATACCTTCCCAAATATACACACTATAAGGGCATTTGCACTATGTACTGGTGTCTATGGTTGAGATTTTTAGAAGGCTACAAAATCATCCTTAAGACTTGTAATTTTCATTTTTACAGAAATTAGATTTTGTTTCCTAGTACATAAAAATATATTTTGCGCAATCCATTATAATTGTATCTTTTGTATTTAATTTGTAATTATTTTATTTAAATTTATAGTTATAAACATAAAAGGATTTATCAAGCTATAGAGTAGATTATTTGATTAATTCTAGTGTCAATATAGGAAGTTTATTCTTAAGGAAAGTTATTTCCTTTGCTAAAATCAATTTATTATATTACTTTTTGGTGAACCTGACATTTTTACACTCTATACCTTAGTGGAAAAGGTTAAAACATTTTAAAAAATCTCAAAAACACAAATTCAATTTCTAAGGCCTCTTTTGATTGTGTTACTTGCATTAAAGTTAGACTTAGCATCATAAATAATCTTATGAGCTTTATGACCCAATCTCTTTCTTCAAGTAATATAGTTAGAAGAAGTATCCATAATTTAAACATATCACAATGTAGACCATTTATAACTCCTATCTAAACTGCACCATATTTCTCTAAAGTATAATTCACAATAGGAATTTTGAACTATCCAAAATCACCTCCTCATTATATTACTACTAATCCTACTTAACTATCTCATCCCCCTCTTCAAGTAGTGGTATCAATCATGGTGCTAATCTGAGGGTTTATTTTGAGAAAAATCAAACTTTACAAGGTGCTCCTATTGTGGATATTATCTACATATATACAAGGTGCTCCTATTGTGGATATTATCTACATATATATGCTAATTTTGGATAATAAAACACTTGAATTTATTTATAGTTAGGTGCACATTGTTCATGGAAATTCCCCCTCCTATACTTCAATCTTAGGTAATCCACAAGGTTCGCATTCTAACTTTACTGGCACATAGATATCCATGTCTATGCTAGTGCCTACTCTTTATATAGTGACAAATACACTTATGGCAATAGTAGTTGAACCTTCTTCAGAATTATTTGTGGGTTCTTCACATAGCTCTTCCTTTGTATTTATTGGATTAGGTATTGTTTCCTCTTAGCCCCTTGCTTGGACCAGTATCACCATACTTAGCCAAGAGGGCCTTTGCAATAGTATTGCTAAATTTTGTAGTGTCAACTATCAATGTGGCAACTTCAATAGTTGAGGTGTCAAAAACCCTCTTTATTACTAGGCCTCCCCTTATGTCTTGAGCTTCCTTTGCAACTTGAGGTTTATTTGTATTGGGGGCAAGAGCCCAAAAGGCAAGGGTTTCCCACTTAGGGTTGAACCCTAATCCACTATCTAGATAGTGTTGTTGTTGCTTGATCTTCAAAAGAGAATAATTCTTGGTCATGCCTCCTTACTGTATCAAATGCAATAGCTGAAGTAATGTCCCATTTAAGGAGTAGTAGCAACCCACTTTCTCTTACCATTCTTCTCCCCTCTTTTAGGGTGACATTCCTACCATTAAAATTCATTTCTATAAGTACCTTCTTAGATACTTCTTCATATTTCTCCTTGGGAATATTTTCCCTTTCTTGCTTAAGATTTCTAAGATATTCTTCTCTTTTGGATCTCAAGAAAAATTTATCAAACTTGGGATTTTATAAACCCATTATCATCCATAAACTACCTATACTCTAAGTCCCTAATATCATTAGCATTGTCCCTCCTGGGCCTATAATGTTAATGCCAATCCTACCTTAAGCGTCCTTATTTTAGATGCTCTGTGTGGGGAGGGAATTTCCTTATTAACTTCCTCACTAGTCACCTCGATGTAATCATCTTCATATGGACCAATGGAATAATCAATCAATTGATGTTTCTCAACCCTTATCTTCTTTTGTGGTTGCTCCCTAGGACAGGACTGAAGAATGATTTCATCGGGAGGGGAAAGGGGCGCTTGTGGAGGTGATGGAGGAAATTGTGCTTGAGGAGGGGATTGTTGAGAAAGCTCTCTTATTACAGGCCCTCTTTGCCTTCTCTTAAAAGAATAAATAAATAGTTGAATGGGATGGGGCTGATAGGTGGGCCTTTCTTGAAGGGTAGGGGATTTTCCAATTATTTTATCTATATTTTGTAGGATTATTTTGATCCTAGCAATTGGGTCTTTTATTTTTGCATATGGACCCTGATAGCTAGCATCTTTCTATTTCTTAGCATCCTCAAGACCTTCTTGAATGTTGTCCACTTGAATTTTATCTCATTAAATTCCTTGTGATCCCTATAGTTTTTGATGACATCCAACCATTGAAGTATGTCGGGTGCACATATGTTTAGCTTTTTATGCTTGCTCTAAGCTAATTAATAAAACCCTCTAGATCAATAGCTCTCATAATTTCCTAAGACATCCTATACTTTTTAATATATAGTATAATTTATCTTTCCCCTCTCTGTTTAGAATAAAATCAAAACAAAATGGTAATATATGGAAAGAAAGTTCCTTTATTTTGTCCACTAAGATGAAACTTGCCAGTTTCACCTAATTTCCAAATGATCTCCAAAAATTCCAACTTGAGAGGCACATATTTTGGCAAAAGATGTATCCCAATAGAGTATCCATATACTCTCAAAACTGTCCAATGTGAATGGAGATATAGGGTATGTGTAGGATCATCATGGAAAAAACAGGCCCTTAAGTGGCAAAAAATTCAAAAAAAATAGAGTTAGGAAACTTGACGTAAAATTTTGAATAAGTTATCTATATTATTTCAAAAATATGTAAGAATAGAATCTGTAGAAAATTTAATTTAGTATCTAAACTATTAAGCTTATTTTTATTTTTTTTAAATCTATTTGAGTGAAAATTTGAAATTTCAATCGATGAGTACTTAAATTTCAGGAAAAAATAAGAAGTAGGTGTCTGTCTATCCACCTTAACCATAATAAAATGATAATATTTTTTTATAATATTTTAGACATAAGTAGAGGACTCATGTCCAAATGTGATGCATATTTTTTTGTAATTTTTTTCCAAGTAAATAATTAATTATTAATTTTTTTATTACAACTTTTAAAAAATATAAAAACTTGTATGTCTGACCACCTTAACTTGCTCAAAACTTCATGAAATTCAATTTTTATTTTTTTAATCCTATAGTATGCGAAGCATAGAATGTGATGCATATTTGGGATTAAAAAAATGTAATACCATTTGAAAGCTATAAATTTTTTTCAATTATCCTATCAATCAAGACTTTAGTCGTAATTCAAATAGAAAATAAATAATAATTATTTATTAAATTCAAAGTAAAGCATAATTTATATTGGTGGAAAGCTAAGAATCTCCTTTAAAAATCCTTTTCATTTCATCAATTTTGGGTAAAAAAAAGTTGTCAGCCACATACCCTACAAATACCCATCATATCGCCACTTTTTGGCCCATCATGATCCTGCACATACCCTATAATAATCTCCCCAATTGTGTTGAATCCCTAATTCATGTCTCGTCTCCATTAGCCTCAAGAAGTCCAAAATATCCTTCTATAGTCTAACTTTTGCGACTCCAAAAATTGTGAGTATCTTTCTGACAAAGTGATTTTCAAAAATCACAAAAATTGCTTCATCACAATTTTTGTCCCAAACATGTGTGCAACATTGGACTGAGATAGAGCTGCCCTTGCCATCATCTACCTAAATTTGCAATGTAGGGTCCCATTCTTTCCTTCTTGCATATAGGAACATATGACATAGCAATGAATACCATCTGAAGGTGATCATCTTGTTGCTCTTCTTGATTACTACTAATTGAGTGTGCATAACATTTGCAACTAAGTTTAAAAGTCAAATTCATCATTTACAAGAGGGTTGTGGATGTCTACAACCATGTACATCAAATGGATTGGGATCCTCTCTTACTTATCCCCTCTAAGGACATGGCATAAAGAATAATAATTCCTAATAAAGCAATCCTCAAATGACTCCAATTTGAAAGGCTCCACCTCATTAGGAGGAATTCTGATAGATTTTCTGTCAAAACCTTTCCTTATAAACCTTAGGAGACAATGAGCTCTAAAACTGCTCCTATCTTGTTGATTTTCTATTAAGGATTCAAATTTAATTGCCTTGTTGGTAGCCAAATTCAACTTGAACACCTCAGAGATAGCGGCCTTATCAACCCTAACTAGTACACCACAACTTGCAACCCTAATCACCCTTACATTCTCATCATAATTTGTTGCAATGGACTTAAGAAAATCAACATCCACAAACACATTAGGTATTACTAGCTTCCCCAAGTCATATGTCCACACATTTGAAATTGGGACCTTTAAATTTCTCTTTCCATACCAGTGATAAAACAACTACCAACCAAACATGGGAATTTTTGCATCCCTACATTCACATGCATGATCTACTAGTCCATCCATAGCATCAAGACTATGAACTTTAATTTTCTTTGAGGATGAGCCAGGAAGTTGGGTAATTAATTATTCATCAAGTGATCTCTTTGGAGTTGAAGAGGAGAGTTTGCTCTTCAGTGGAGACATGGTTGCAGTTTAATTCTAAAACTAGGGTTTTCTAGGGTTGTGTTCTAAGGTTTGAAAGATTTTCTAAAGGTAACTAGGGAAAATTTAGAATAATTCAAGATAAAATTATGTGCCCTAACCCAATTTTAGTCTCAGAATTTATGTTTTCACAATTATAAACCCTATAATAGCAAATTGAGTAAATTTCCAGGTGGTCGTAGATGTACTTGTTTGTATGCTTCTAAAAACCCTAATAGTCATTGAGTGTTCTTGATATCTACAAATTCATCTCTCTGGATACTTAGAATGCAAGGTGAATCATTTTTTGATTTGATTACAACATTTATAAGAGAAAAAACACTCAGGACATGGAAAAAATCCATCTTTTTTGCCATTACTCTCAGCTTGCACACAAGCCAGATAATGAATGCGCCTATTTTTTGAGTTTGAATTTAGGCCATTGATCATCAAGGAGATGTACAAGATCTAACGATCATTAGCCATTTGACTAGTTTAAAAATATTTGGCATGAGTTGAAAAGATCCTTAGCCAATAGGATTAATTCATGCGATACCACTTTTATAGCTCACCATGAGATACATCCTCAATGACATGATAAGAGTTGTTGATGTCACTAGTGGTCACGTGGCAGCTTTTCGCGGTTCCATAGTATGCAGATCCAACCACTACAAAGATCTCCACAAAATTATGGAATGCCTTAAGATCAAGCCATGCGTCACTTAATCTATCTATTGAAATTCATTATTTTCATGCAAAACCTATCAAAAAAATGTGATCTATACATGTGCCCAGCTTGGTAGCTTTGACACTTGACACATGTCCTCCTTTTCATAGTTTGGTAGCATGCATGTGGGCCTTCCATGAGAAGTCTTGTGGAATAGAAAAATCCACTAGAAACATGCCACATGTCAACCTCTCGATACATCTCAAAGAACCCTTTGATGAAAATCCCTGAGACTATGCCAAGTGTCCATTTTTTCCAATTTCACAAGACACCTCTGGGGCCCCCTTGAAGGACTCCGTAGAATTATAGAATGTGTTAAGAGCATGACACATGGCACTCATTTGGTTTGTATGATGGCCATGTAGCAATGAGTAACATTTAATATGCCACATGTCACCATTTCTATAGTTCTGCGACCAACCTTTTCCTTCAATATTAAACCTTCTATGAAACTATGAAATCTAGTAGAAATGTTCCACTTGTCAACTTTTTATTGGTTCTGCAAAAAAATTATTCAATAAAATACTCTAGTAGGAAGGGTTTAAGTGGGTTCCACATACTGGTTGTGGAAAACTTAGGGATCTTATAGGCATGTGCACTTAAAAACACTTATCATCAACTAGAGACAAACAGAGCCAACTTAATAATAAAGATAGGGCACAAACATAAGACCTTAGGGATATAATGAATTATTTTAGCTCATGGGTCCAAGTGGTAATGTTAGGCACAAGGAGCCAGTAAGTGGATGAATAAAATACTCAAGGTTGTGACCTAATGTACTGGCAATGAGCAATATGAGGTCAACGACAAATTAGAACAAAAGTAATAGCAGTGTTGCCAAGACTTAGGGTTTTTAGGGTTTTAGACCTATTTGCAAGCTTATGATAGTACTTATATCAAATCCTAGCAAGAGTATACTTATTCTGAAGATGAAGACATGGGAAAAAGACCAAGAGCCAATTTTTTTGCAAAAAGCACTAAACCATTATGGAGGGTTTGCAAGCTACAAGAAAACTTGTTTCAAGAAAAATGAGTAAAAGAAATGAGCTTTTTTCTTTTTATTATGTTTCTTTGTAATAATTTGAGCATGTTATGATGCACTCACAATATTACTTGTCTTCGAAATAATGTGAGTGTGTTTTAATGCACTCACGTTATTGCTTGATTGACAAATAATGTGAGGATGTTATAACATGCTCACATTATTGCTTAGAAGTGACTGAGCCTAAGGCTCGGTCACTCCAAGCCATAACACTATCACATTATAATGTGAGTGTGTTATAATGTGCTTGCATTATGGCTTTAATGGGGCCAAAAAAATGGGTGGCCACCTTTTAGTCCCCTATCTTTGTGCACCCGCCCTAAAATGTTAATTTTTTATTAGAATTTCAATAATCACTTAGGTGAGAAATTAGCTAACACCATGTAGTTTATGCCATTTATTTTGGCTATTTTTTAATGAATATAATATTTTTTACTAATTTTTGAAGTGGACACATCCTAAAATAGAAATTTGAGTGTACTCCCCCCTAATTTTTTTGAAAACTAATCGAAAATCAATTCATTTTTTCTATACATGTAGAATGGAGTCTAGTTTCTAGAAATATAATTTGTCTCAAAATTTTATGAACGAGTGAAAAACTATACCCAAAATACCACATGTTGGGTTTTGACAAAAAATAGACACACTAACAAAAGAAAAGAAAAAAATATGGAAACTTTAAAGTACATAATAATTTTTTTTAAAAAATTATATGGTTAGATAGCTAAGAGAGAGCTTTTAACATCATTGTGGTATTTTTATAAATTTTCATTGAAACACATGCAAACTTGATGGATAGCATGACCAAAAATGTGAAAGTCTTAAATACCTTTTCAAAAAAACATGTCTTTGGCATGAAATGGTTGTCCAACCCTTTGGGTTGGATGCCCAAGGAAAATACAAACCAAAGGGTTAGTATTTACTAATGCAAATCATTTGGTGGGTGCCAAATTTAGTGCTAGCCAAATGTGAATGGTGCCTCTATACTGATACCCTCAATTGTAAATTGAATACCCTAAACCCTACAAATCAACCCTAGATTCATGAAATAAACATATGGATATTTACATATGAAAATTTAAACTTTCTTATACATTATGTTATATTTCATGTATATAGTTTCAAGATGTTTGAGAGTGGCTTCAGATATTTTGGAGTTATAATGCAAATTCTAGTTTTTGGAAGATCTTATAATTTTTTAGACTTAGTCAAATTTCAATAATCAACAATTTGTTGTATCATCTTTCTCTCTCTCTATCCCACTCATTATTTATCCCTTATGCTCTATATCTCTCTCCCACTATCTCCATCCCTTTTTTTGACCCTCTCTCCCTTGAGCTCAAGAACTCTCTCTCTCTCCCCCCTTTCATCTCTACTCTCTATCTCCCTCCCTCCCTCCTTCCTTCTATCTCTACATCTCTCTATCTCCCCTATCCCTCTCCTTCTATCTCTATATCTCTTTCTCTCTCTCTACTCTCTATCTCACCTCTCTCTTTCTTCCCACATCTCCCTCCCTCCCTCCATCCCTTCCTCCATCTCTCTCCAAATGAAAATACATTTTTAGAATGTTAGGGCTTGGGGAGGAGAATAGAGCATGAGACGGGAACAGGGGTGTGATGTTGAGAGAGGAGCAGTTCAGCAGATCAAAAGAAGATCAGGCCAGAGAAGAGGTCAATCGATCCGCGGATCAGAGCAAAATCCGGATCGGCGATCAGGATCGTTTTTATCAAATCGCGAAATCATCAAATCCAGAAGACCGTTCAAGACATTGCGTGGGGATCAGAGAATCTTTTCCATCCGTCAGATCGAGGAGGGATGGAGGGAGATGGAAAGAGGTATAGAGGGATAGGTTAAATAGAGAGTAGAGAGGGAAGGTGAGAGAGAGAAATGTAGAGAGAGAAGGATGGATAGGTAGAGAGGTAGTTCTTGAGCTCAAGGGAGAGAGTCAAATAAAGGGATGCAAATAGTGATAGAGAGGTCTAGAGAATACAGGATAAACAATGAGTGAGATAGATATAGAAAAATGATAACTTGTTGATTATTGAAATTTCACCTCTTGAAAACTAAAATTTGACATGATTATTGAAATTTGACCTCTTGATTACTGAAATTTGATAAAGTTTGAAAAATTATAAGGTCTTCCAAAAACTAGAATTTGTATTATAACTTCAAGAGATCTAAAACCACTCTCAAGAATATTGAAACTATATACATGAAATATAACTTAAAGTATAAGAAACTAAAGTCTAAATATATATACATTGAACTATAAGTAAATTAAATTATATTGTAACTATTTAAGAGTATAATTATGAAAGTCTAAAATATATTTGTTCTTGTTTTCCTTCATGTATATTTATTTGCCTCAGTAGCTTCATAATTATATTTATCTATAGATTTATTTTCTTTCTTCCATATATATATAAATATACATATATATTTGATTCTTTGATGCATCTAGATTATTTTGCATCCATTTCTTTTTGGATATATATCTACAGTTTTATTTAAATTCCTTAGACTATACTTACATATCCTTATAAAGTATATTATAAGCATATCATAAGTATTTATATTTATATATAATTTAAAGAGTATAAGAGTAAATATATCTTAACTAACTCCAATTTTATATGAATAATTTATTTAATTATATAACATATATATATGCTTTGGTTCATATTGAATTGAATGTAGAAGATATTTCTTGCTTCTTTTTTTACTTATTAATTATACTTATTATACTTTTAATTTCACATACGGTTATATACTTTCACTTTTATACTTATATATTTCCATTATATCATACATATCCTTACCCCTTTACTTTTAAATACATGCATCTATATTATATTATTTTCATATATACTTATATACTATACATACCAAAGGAAACTTGTATATTCTTATATTAAATAAATTATATTTATCAATAAGTAAGTTATATTACAATTATTCAATATACTTATTGATAAAACAACTAAAAATTGGTATATAGTTGTAGACACTTAAATTTGGATAGTTAATTTATCCTTTTTCGTCTAAACATCCTCTTATTTGCATTAATTAAATAATATTACTATTATTTAATTAATACCCTTAATTCTTCTAAATCCCTAAGGTATTCAATTAATAATTAAATACCTTGCCCTCTTTAATCCCCCTTTCATCAAATAATTCCTCACATGTCACATCTCTTTCTTAATCCTAACCCACCTCCTAATCTCTTCATTAGGGATGTGCACATGCCTAATCCTTTATTAGGATGTGTCATATCCTCCAACTTTTGCAAGTTGGCTTCTAATCCTCATTACCCTCTAATTATCTTCTAATTACTAATTAGGTAAATCTAATTAGTGCTTTGGTCAACTGTCCCCATCCCCCAAGGAATTTTTAATTCCTTTTTATTCATCCAAGACTTTTTTTTTCCCCATGTGAATTTTTAATTCATATTTTATTCCTCCTAGAATCCCCTTTTCACATGCATCTTTTAGAATCTTTGACTTTTCACATCAAGTCACATGTGGATAAGTGCTTCCCTTTTTGGAACCTTGTCTTATCCATGAGATTCTTCCAAGCATGTGAATTTTTAATTCACATTTATTCACCCAAGATTCTTCTCATCTCCCAAAGTACTTGTCCTTCTTCCACATCATGTACCCTCCTTCCACCTCATTTACACATCACAATTTCTAAGCCACTTCACATTCCACATGTCAAAATGTGAGGGTTTGTGAGTCTTCAACTCACCATAGCCCTTCATCTTAGCCTTAATGGCTTAATCTCAACCATTGAATTCTTTAGAGAATTCAAATTCCTCTATAAATACCCCTCTTCTAATGCAATTTAACAACACTTAGTCATTTGCACCCTTTTGCTACCAAATTTCCCACTGAATTTGCAAGCATCATTTTAGCCACTTAGTCTCTAGCATTTGCATTCATCACATTGTTCAACTTGCATTTAGCCATCTTCATAGCCATCCAAGGAGCACACAAACATTCAAAAATCAAGGTCAACCAAGGTATTTCAATAGCACAAAGAAGGTATAATCATTTGCTATCTTTTTATCTTATTTCTTTGTGTTATCAATTCCTTAGGCTAATCTTTGAGGTGTCTTTTGTGTTTTTCTTTATTGCATAGTAGTTGTTTTGCATATTTAGAATAGGATAAACATTTAAGATCACAATAGTATATAATTTAATACTATATATGCCAATTTAACTAATTACTTATATATATACTATAGATACACATTTTAATTATATATAATTACATTATGTAATTGCATCTATTACACATTCATTCCCCTCTTTTTCATGTTCTTATGTTCTTTTATGCCTTCATATACTTATATTCTTATTTTTTTGTTACATCCTCATGCATCTATTTTTGTTTCATCCTTATATTAATATATATATTTTCTTCTTTCTTACATTTATTTATTTGCATTGTGTCTTTATGAATCAATATAGCTATAGATGTATTTACTTTCACATTTCTACTCTTGCAAACATTTATATGTATAGTAGTTATAATTTAGTTATTTTCTCTTCCTTAATACATTTATATAGTTAATTTTTAAAACTTACATACATTATGTCATTCCTTCTCCTTTCCTAATTTTCAAGTTTGAACATCTTTGATTCTATACAAATGTCTCCTCTTCATGTGCACATTTATTTTTTAATTGTTTATTTCTCGCTCTGCCTCACCACCTACCTTTTTAAGGTCTTATTTGTAATCCAATTTCTCTGTTGCCTCTTTTGATGATGGATCACTGAATGTGATCTTTGATTGAAACTCAATATAATCCAAAAAAAATCTTAATTAACATATTAACCACTACTTTAATATAAATAAATAAATTTACACCTTTTTTTTCATGTAAGACAAAATAAATTAGTTGCCTTAATATTTTTGAAAGGTTACCCGTATAAAATATCATACAAGAGACGTCCTCCTGACTTTTTTTTTTTTGGAAGGGAGCGAAGAATCCCTACGAGCCTTAAAATGTGCGAGAAACTTGAAGATGCCAAATGTCTACTTAGACTGTCCTACTGTCGACGCAATTTTGTCGTGAGAAATGCCTCCGGACAATATCCATTTGGAAGCATTTCGTTGTAATTCACGCCCACGTTTTATATCCTTGCGAAATCGTTTGGTTTGAATTGACTCTTTTTGTAAGCACCATCTCAGCTAACGCCCCAAGAACAAAAGGATAAAGTGAACCTACCGTGGCAATACAATAATACATCAATGCTTCTGAGTTTTTGCCTAAAGAAAAGGAGAACTAAAGAATTGGTAGAGAAATGGCAGACATAAGGTACATCAAAACCACTCTTGTTCTTGTTCTGGCGGTGTCTCTGCTTCGTTGCAGTGCAGAAGAAGAGGAGGTCCAATTTAGATCAGCCATGAAAACACAGATTTTCTCCATGAGGATGACTTTGGCGAGTATGACATAATGTCGCGCCCCAGGATTCGATCGCGAAACCACAAAACCAAGTCCTGCTGATTCAATTTGCTTCGAAATGTCTCGTAAATTTGGAGTGGGTTGGTGGGGACTGACCTCACAGTTGACACAAGGAATCGTTTTGTTAATGTACTTACAAATATTGTTTTCCTTCCACACATTCCGACCGTGGGAGAAACAAGGAATCATCTTATATTTGTATTGTTAATTAATATTACAAATTGATTTTGTTTGACTTTCTTTGTAATTACATAAGCTTCGTTTTTATCTTGTACTCCACTTGTGGGTTCACTTCAGACTTTTTCTGGTTGTTATACTCTCGCTTCTATAAAAAGAACTGCAGGCGTGAAGCTTGATGGCCGATCTTGCTTAGTTTCAAATATGATGTTTAAATTTTATGTATGCGGGTCAAAAGTTTTACTAAATGGGAGAAAAAATCGAAAGATAGTTTACCATAGAATTCCTTAAAAAAGTCTGGCATAATTGTTGTAGGGAATGGTATACAAGTTGGAAATAAGTCACATTCGAATTGACAGCAGGCTAGCTAAAGATGAGTCAGTAGTTTAATGGTAGAGCTCTCTAACAACAAATAGAAAGTCCTAGGTTTACGTCCTAGCTAGTTCATATGAGTTGTAGTTCAACTTGTGGTATCAAGTCAAGCTAGGAGCCCCAAGCCCTTGTAGCACGGCTTAAGAGAGGGTGTTGGAAATAAGTCAAACCTAGACTGGCGATGAGTTGGTTAAAGAGGGCCCAATAGCTCAATGGTAGAGCACTCCAACAACAAATGGAAGGCCATAGGATCAAATCCTAGTTGGTCCATATAAGCTATAGGTCAACAATGCATGCATTCCAAGTACTTTGGAATGAATCTACACCTTGCAAGGCCTAGCTGTTTGAGACTCTTCAATGGATGTCCCTTACCTTGCAATTTGTTCATGTTTGGCTTACGTGAATAGACAATCTTTAATTAGACCTTCCACTCATGATTACACTAATTGACATCATAATTTAGTTTTATTATTGGTTGTTGGAAGGGTTAATGGTAACCTCGTAGTAGAATTTTGTGCATATGTCATATTTTAGGTTATCAATAATAGAAAATGTTTAATCAAATGAAACCTAATAGAAATGATGGGTAGGATGATGAAAGGGAGCAGTATGATGATAAAATGGTTAGCATACTAAGAGCTATTCAACCAAGGGTAGATGCCCTTGAGGCTACATAAAAGTAAGGAATGATCACAATTAAAGATGTTAGTGAGAATGTGAGATCATATTAAGAATATACATTGAAGATGCTTCAATTTTAGGAGAGGAATTAAATTTAGAATATAGCTTTACTAGGGGATTGATCAAGGTGAGGTAGTAAGCTAGGATTTGACTTCTCTGATTTGACTTCCCTTATTATCCAAGAGGTTTGGATCTTAAGAATTTTCTAGACTAGATCAACCATCTAGAAAAGTAACGGGTTTCTATATATTGAAGGCCCTAAAAGAGTAAAGTATGCAATAGAAGCACGACATATAGTTTTGTAATGAAATTATATCTAGATAGATAAGGTAAAGAAAAATTTGAAGATCTCTAAGTGGAACCAAAGGATGACATAGTTTAAAGGTAATTTTTTCCTACAAATGATAATTTGGAGTTGTTCAAGAAGTTTCATACATTCTAATAGAGAGATTTGTACCAGATCTTCCTCAATCAGTATACTTGTTGCAATGCCCCTTCCTATATTTTTAAAGAAAATGGTATATTTGCAACATAAAGAACAATCTTCACTAGGTTTGAAACATAAACGACAACCTTAACCCAACTAGATCCAAATAACAACAATTAATTAACTCAAATGGCATAGATCAACTAACTAGTAATCATGTGAACTTGCATAGATTACATCAAAATCCAACAATGATTATACTGATAATGATCTTATCTCTACAACCAAAGGATTGTTATGATAGTCATTAAAACAACAACACTTGCAAATTTTTAATAAATAATGCACTTATAGAAAGACTGAACTATATTTCAAACTTGAAGCTTCAATGCACTACCTGAGTGATAATTCCCTTAAGAACTAAAGGGTTTTCATTCTTTAATTCCAGTGATCAATAGGTTTTTTCCATTGATCACAATCTTCTATGGGTTTTCATCTAGAAAAAATTGCTTGAACACAAATTCTAGGAATATTGTAATAACATAATATGGATCCTTACAAATGAAATATTTTCCTAGTTTTGTATACTAGATTCACCCAAAATATTAAACTAGTTGACCTAGACCCAAGTTGGTGCCAAGGCCCAAATTTGAATTATACATGCTACACCACATGTCGACCTTAGTGGCCTTTTACATGTTACATTGCATGTCGGCCTTACAAACCTTACAAATTCACATCCAAGGTTCAAAGTTTCATGTTTCTTTAAACTTGGCATGCATCAAAATGCAACCTCGATTCCCAGCCTTTGATAGCTCCTTAACATGCATCAAATAACAACTTCAATCCCTAATCTTAATAACTCATTGGCATGCATCAGACAACAACTCCTATCCATGACCTCTGATGGGTCCTTGGCGAGTGTCAAGTAGCAGCCCTAATCACTGACCTCAAACAAGTCCTTGGCATGCATCAAGAAAAAACCTTAATCCTTGACCTCTAATAGCTCTTTGATATGTGTTGGGTAACAACCTTGATCCATAACCTTCGACAAGTCCTTTGCATATGTCGAGCCACAACCTTGATCCTTGACCTCATATAGCACCTTGGCATGCATCAAGTAGTAAAACCAAACCCTTGCCTCCAACAAGTCCTTGGCATACTTTGGGTAGCCACCTTGATCCTTGACCTCTAACAAGTTCTTGTCATGTGTTGGGAAACAACTTTGATCCCTGGACTCTAACAACTCTTTAAGAAAATAGTCTTTATTTTGATTTTGAAAAAGGGACATGACAATTCCTCCCTCCCCAAGATTACTTGTCCTCAAGCAATGTAGATTGGGATGTACTCTAGTATCTCAAGTCCTATATCTATTAGATGATGCAACTACCGCCAAAGGGCATTGTGCAAACCTGAATGTTCAAATGTCTCCATGCCAATGACATGAATGCAACTATAATTCCCATGTAATATGGATCCTATAGCTTTGCGTCTTTGACTTGGATCAATTAGTGAAGCCATCCAAATCCCCATAAACTCCTCTTTGACATGATGGTGAATGAAAATATCAACAACTCCCAAAAGATCAAGGGTTGGCCTATGAATTTTCCTCCATGTTTTTGTTGCACCACTCTGATCTCATGGTAATGATGACTCCCTTGATTT
This sequence comes from Sequoia sempervirens, assembly GCA_007258455.2. NCBI lineage: Eukaryota > Viridiplantae > Streptophyta > Pinopsida > Cupressales > Cupressaceae > Sequoia > Sequoia sempervirens. The sequence continues at coordinate 25,329 of VDFB02365505.1, forward strand.
TTTGGGTGACTTTCCACTATGTTATAGGTTGTGACCCTCATGACTTTTGAATAATCAATTTGCATACATGCCATAAAGAAGTTCCAATCAACAAAATTCATGCCTATAGTTTAGGAAATTGCACACCCTACAATTTCCAACTATATTTGTCCTATCTTTTGGCTCATGATTTAGAAATGTTTTAAACACAAGATGTTAACACCATAATACCTTTTATCTAGCAAAATTTTGATGATCTCAAGTTTTGATTCCATTCTTCCTAGATGATAGTGTTATGTGCAAAAGTTTATGTGACACACTAATATCCTATAGAAAATTGTGATTCAAGTGGTCGTTGGAATGTTACATTCTCGGGGAATCTTTTGAATGTAATTCTCTTGTGTGGAAATCTAGCTAGACATAAAAGATGTAACTTTTTATTTTGTAAAAGGGAAGATTTTTAACTCTCCCTCTGTTTCTCTCAAATGCTTTAGTCTATGCTCTTGATTTTGGATCTACAACTCTCTTGAATCTATACACATTTTGAAGCAACAACACTCATCTGATACTTTGCATGCCACTTCTTGATTGTGAGATTGAGCAATACAAATATCTTACAACTTTGAAATCCACCTTGGAGGTTGTTTGTGGCTTCTTGGTGAGAGATATCTAATTTTTGTTGTCTCCTCATTACTTTGAATATTTCCCTTTTATGCTAGCAACTAGATGTTCTTTGATGTCTAAATTTATTGTCTAAATCATTCATATTAAATTTTATCAATCTTTATGAACATATTTCTTTTATAAAAATCAATCATGGTTGTTTATTGAGGTTGAAATACCAAGATGAGGGTTTGATTGAGGCAAGCCCCTAAACAACAACCCAAACATTTTTCACTTTTTCTCTATTTACACCTATATCTAGATTCAAAGAAAGTAACTCCCATGTGGTCCATTCTCTTCCATTGTTTCTTCCTTAGTTCCCATTAATCGGGTTTTCTATTACATATTCTAGTGTATTTCGTTGTTTTGATATATTACATATACAGTGGCCCCATGTAATCTTTTTCTTGTGTGTGGACATAATTTTTAAGGTATTTTGTCCTTTATCACCATGTTTGCACAAGATGATAGCACATTGTGAGGACAACCATGCTATGCACTAATGTTTGTGGTCAAGACTTTTAGAAGGCTACATAATCATCCTTAAGACCTATACTTTTCATTTTTGTTGAAATTAGAATTTGTTTTCTACCATCCTAGGGATGTTAGCCTTTGAATGCAAGAATTTGAATTTTGAAAATGACACCCATAACTACACCAGTGATCATGTCTAGGGGAAGGATTGTGATTGTGATATTTTCTAGGGTAAGAAAACTCTTAGGAATTAAACCAAACAAATTCTAAATGAAGCAATACGAGATGTCTAAATGTTTAAATATTGGAAGTGTTCCATGGTTAGCATGTGCATCAAAATAATCAAATTTTGCACTAGAATCATGTATCAAATACACCAACCGAAAGTGATATCAAAATAAAGTGAAAAAGTTTATTTTTATGTATAATGAGATTTCATCATAGTAAAAACCTACTTATTTTTATGTAAAACAAAGCTCCTTCTTTATCATATATAACACTTTTTAAAGTGACACATCAAATTTTATATTAATATTTAATTAAATTAAGTTCAATTAGAAAAAAATCTTATTTATTTTTGAGGATTATGATCCACTTCCTATCTTATTTAAAAATATATTTAAAATTATATTCATATTAATACTCAAGTAGAATTAACTTGACAATTAATCCATATACACTCTATAATAAATATCAAACAAAAAAAATCTAAAATGAAAAAGAACAATTTTATAAAACATACACTCTATAATGAATATAAAAAAAAAAAAAATCTAAAATGAAAAAGAACAATTTTATAAAACATACACTCTATAATAAATATCAAACCAAAAACAAAAAAATCTAAAATAAAAAGGAACAATTTTATAAAACACTTTTTTTTCATTAAAGAACAATATTAAAAATTTCTAACAAATAAAGAATAAGAAATCAGAATTCAAAACATTATAAACGAAAATTGATATGTCAAATTAGTTCCATACAACTTCTTTGTTTAACGTGAATATTGTAAAACAAAATAAATCGATTACAATGTATATTATTCTTATGTAAAACAAAATAAATCAATTACAATATGTACTGTTATCTTATAAAATATGATACAGGAGACTTGGTATGGTGCTATCTTTTTCCAAGGGAAAGAACAAGGCCTCTGATCTTTGAGACTTTGAATGTGCAAGAAACTTGAATACGTGTAGTAAAACCAAAATATTGTGGAGCCAATTTTGTCTGTAAGCGAGACTTTTGGGACTGAAATTTTTGCCCTCCGAAGTGACGTCACAAGTGACGTCATAGGCTACTCCGAAGTTCTCGTGATATTTTAACCCATGTTGCCTAGGCTTGGCCACACACGTCAACAACCAAGCGCACGTGATTTGGACGAGTGGCAGATATTCAAGGGATTTCGTTTATTTCGTATGTTACGGTGTAAAGCTTAGCGAAAGGATAAATAGAAGACACCGCAGCAAAGGCAAATATAAATGCTTGCGAGTTTTGGGGGAAATAAAGAATTGGTAGAGCAATGGCAAAAAGAAGGTACATGAAGGCATTTCTGGTTCTTGTTCTGGTGTTGTCTCTGCTTCATTACAGTGCGGAAGAAAAGGAGGCGCGGTGCAGATGCAGTTGTAACATGGAGAGTAAAGGGAAGAAATCATTTGAAATGGGCAACTGCAACAACAGAAGAGTGTTCCCCAGGAAGCACTTTAACCCGCTGGTTATTGCCATTTCTGGGGCCTATGTGGGCGTCGCGCTATTTTGGGTGGCCTTTGCTTTTCTGTGTTGGGAGTACCTTCAGATTTCCACAGATGACTTTGCTGAATATGATATAATGTCGCGCCCCAGGATTCGATCGCGGAACCACAAAGCCAAGTCCTGCTGAATCGTCGGAGCACAAGCGTGATTCAATTCGCTTAGAAAATTCTAGCATATATGCAAAGGATTGGCAGACTGACTTCACAAGTTAATGTAAGAAGTAACATAAATGTTGTGAATAACATTAAGGCAGTTATGATAAAGTCTGTAATTTTTATATCGAAGGCGTTCTTTATACGAATCGAATCAACTTATTTTTAGAATGATTGCAAGACCATTGAGAATGATCCTGCCATAAAAATAATAGCTAATGCCATTTTCTTACATGGGAGTGATATTTTATATCTTAAACTTACCACAAACATTGTAGCAACACCCTTGCTCCCTAGTATATTGATTTCATAACAAATCCATGCATACTATTGCAAAGAAGATTGTATGAGAGGAGGTTTCCCTCAATCCACTTTGAAGATTGTTTGAGTTCAATTATCATAGAGCATCAAGTTTGATTTGTAGCAACATTTAAGGGATTTTCTTATTTTAAGAATTTTCCTTTGATTCTCTAAGTATTCTCTACCATATCAAACCACTATTTTTTGTTTTCTTGTTAGAACCTTTTTTTGTAAGAATTGGGCTGGTTTATGAAATTGAATAAAAAATTGCAACATCCCTTCCTTTTAGAGAGCTGGACTTACATTGCACCCATCTATTACAAACTTACTTTCCTACCCTAAAATCCTACATAAGTGTATAGTCTTAGAGTTTTAGAATTTATTCACACATTTCCATTAAGTGTGAGTGCATCCAAATTCAAAAACCCCACATCCTTATTCTCTAAGGTTTTCAAAGTTATTAATCAGATCTAAACCTCCTACTAAACTATATTTTAGACACCAAAACATTTCTTGTATATCCCTTTCAAAGTATTGAACTCCACAAACACTTATTGCATAATAGAATTATTGAATTCAAACTCGTAAACCCTACAACAAGATAAAAACCCATGTATTTGTATTTTAAAATATATACTCACTTGCCTCTAGAGTGTAAAATGTTGGCTAGCTAAAAGTTAACAATTTTTCTTATACTTTTAGAGTCAAAGGTTTTTTTATCTCACTTCATGTTATCTCCCAGAAATAAAATATGAAGTAAACGGGTTGTTATACTTCCCAATATCATCTCAAAACTAGCCCAAATTTTTAGGTAGATTGTGACGATGAACATGATGTTCATAAAATAGACTTTTCTAGACTCAAGGCCTTCCAAATTCACACTTTGAGAATGAAAGAGGTACTTAAGGAAGAATTAAATGATAGTAAGGTTCTTAAGTCATATGAAGATCAAAATATATTTGATAAGACAATCTAAAAAAAAAGTTGGTTTTTACAAGAATGCAAATAACTTGAAGAAATACTCAACCTACATAGTCATAAGATTTTAACTTAGTTAGAGAAAAAAATTAATGAATGAAAAGAAAGAAAGTTAGAGTCACCTATGACAAAGAAAAATGTGAAAGGATTCTATGTAGGGAGCTTTGGACAAAGTGGTTTAAAATGTTTAACCTTTAGAACAAGAGACTTCTTATAATGTTGAGAAGTTTGTAAGAAAAAAGAAACCTATGACCAAAATCAAGTTTTCATCTAGCCATCAAGAGAGTGTAGACATTTATTGGTAAAATTATCCTCTAAAATAACCTCATGAGAAACTTTTTCCTCTTAAAAGGACTCCTCATTGGTATAAAGATCTCCTTCTCTTGTCAAGGATCCTCCTCCTCCTACAAAATATCCATCGCCCTAAATTCTCCACCACCTAAGAAGTCTCCCTCTCCTCCTTAGAGGTCCCCTTCATGATCATCTCATAGGTCACCTTTAAAATAAAAGCCCTCTAAAGGAGCAAGTTGAATATGAAGTTGCAATATAGGTAAAATCTTCCACTCTTGATGCCCATTAAGGGTCAATTGAACTCTCAAGAAAAGAAACAAATAACCACTACACTAGTTGCTAAGGATATCTCAAAATGTATCTCTCTTTACCAATGCACCTCCACCTAAACAGGTAAAGTTGATATCCTCCATCACCATAGATGCTCAAGCATGACATATCTAGAATTTTTTGTGCTCCCTTATGTAATAAAGAAGATGAAGAAATAAATGTATTTAACTACCAAGTTTTCAAGGTGGCATTTGAAAAACAATTAGGGAATGTGAGAAAGATAGCATGATTTATTTTGGCATCAAAAAATGTTTGAAGAAATGCATATGGACAAGGAGACCAAAGAACAACTAAAATAGAAAGTGAAGTAGCTTGAGCGTCCTATGTGCTAATACTAAGTTGTTTTGTTTGTTATTTCTCATTGATGCCACCATACCATTCATAAAAATTAGAAATAAAAATATACTACCAACTAGTGAGATCAATTATATTATAGAATAAATTATGTTATATACAAATAAATTACTTTTATTAGGGTAAAATATTATGGATGAATAATTTTTTCCTCACCATAAAATCCACAATTGATTCTTTAACAAATATACTAGAAATGGAATCTTGATGAAGAATTAGAGGTTCTAGACCAAAATTCACCTAAAATTAAGATTAAAAAGGTATATTTTTATTACCTTGTAGCATAAGGAATTTTTGGTGGATTTGATCTTGAGTTACATATGGAATGACATGAGTAATGAAATATTTTTTTATTAGAGTATTATTTTCCAATGCCTTTCTATTGAATATCATTTGATTTGGTTGGGTCATTAATCTCAATTGTTATTTTTGAAGTTATATAAAAACACTCAATCACCTAGATTTTATTTTTTGTTAGGATTAAGGTTCCTTCTACCTTATAAATCATGTCATATTGTATTGTTCCAACATCCCTGGAAAGTATCCCCGGACACTTAAAATCAATTGGAAAAATGTTTTGTAATATGTATTGTCACCATTGTTTGTATTGCATTCATAAGGGGTGGTGAGTTCAAGTAGCAACAATGAAGGTGACTTGTGGGCATAAATATTTAATATTTTTTTCCCCAAATGTGGACACCTAGAATGATATGATAAAAGATAAGGAAAATGATAAATGAGTGATCATTGGTATTCTCCAAGTGGGTGTTTGGAAAGAGGCAACAAATGTCCATTGGTAATCCATTATTTATTATATTCAATTTAATGTTTAATTTCCAAGTTTAGGCACTCAAGTTGGAGGGGAAGTATTAGAGCCAAAATTTGTGTCATTGCATGAGATGGGGAACTATTCTCAATGGCTATGACCTCTTAACTGGCTAGAGCAAGCGTGATGACCATCATCTACCTCCACCTCCTGCTAGATCTATAGCTTTTCTTGCATGGTGGTTCAAATCTTTAGTATTTTCTCTCATGTTTTGATGTATTTAAGACTTTTCTTTGACTAGACTTCAAGGTGTGTTACTTTCCCCCCCTCTTTTTTTATGTGAATATGATATGATATATTATTTTGTTCCATATTTTTTATTTAAAATTTTATTGTAACTAAATTTTAAGATGTGACACCATTTCACCCATATTTTTTGTATAAATACAATATAATATACATCTTTATACAAAATAACATATAAAACACTAATTTAACGTAAACTTACCTAGCATAACTTTTTTCCATTACAGGTTTAAGAGGTGGGACTTCTTGTGGGCGGCGGCTCCCACTCACAGGGGACTAGTCTCGTCCAACTTGCCCCATAAACCCACTCTTGGACCGCTAAGACACCCTGTTGTAAAATAAAAAATAAAAATAAAAAAAACTTTTAAAACTTTTAAAAAAATTCCATGTAGGACAAAATAAATCAGTTGCCTTAACGTTTTTGAAAAAAATATCCAATAAAAGACCATAAAAGAGACGTCCTCTTGATACCATTTTTTGGAAGGTAGCGAAGAATTCTGCCATCCTTAAAATGTGCGAGAAACTTGAAGATGCCAAACGCGTACTAAAATCTGGCGTCGTGATAAAGCCCTCCACACAAAATCATTTTCTAATCGCATTTTAATTTTTTTTGTGATTTAAGTCATGCCCACGTTTTATAATAGTTCCTTTTTTCAAGCGCCATCTCGACCGACACCCCAAGAGCAAAAGGATAAATTGAACCCCCCGTAGCAATACAATACATCAATGCTTCTGAGTTTTTGCCTAAAGAAAAGGAGAACTAAAGAAAAATAGAGCAATGGCAGACATAAGGTACATCAAGGCCACTCTTGTTCTTCTTCTGGCGGTGTCTCTGCTTCATTGCAATGCAGAAGAGGAGGCGGCCCAATTTAGATACAGACATAACATGGAGAGTAAAGGGAATAAATCATCTGAAATGGGCAGCTGTATCATCAGGACAGCGTTCGCCAGGAAGGGCTTCAGTCCCTTTGTTGTTGCCACTTTTGCCGTCTACGCAGGCGTCGCACTATTTTGGGTTGTCTTCGCGTATCTGTTTTTGAACTACATTAAGATTTTCTCGTGCTCCACCGATGACTTTGGCGAATATGACATAATGTCGCGCCCCAGGATTCGATCGCGGAACCACAAACCCAAGTCCTGCTGAATCGTCAGAGCGAAAGCGTGATTCAATTCGCTTAGAAAAGTCTAGTAAATATGCAGAGGGTTGGTGGGGACTTACCTCATAGTTGATATCAAGTCCTGCTGAAATCGTTTATTAAATTATTTACTCATAAATATTGTTTACTGTCCACACATTCCGACCGTAAGAGAAACAAGGAATCGTGTGATATTTGTATTGTTAATTGATATTACAAATTGATTTTGTATACTATTCTTTGTTATTACACAGCCTTCGTTTTTATCTTGTACTCCACTTCTGGATTTACTACAGAAATTTTCTGGGTGTTATGATCTTTCTTTTATCAAAAGAATTGCAGGCGTGAAGCTTGACGGTCAATCTTGCTAAGTTTCAAGTATGACGTTTAAATTTTATTTATGCGGGTCGAAAAGTTTTATTAATGGAAGAATAAACCAGAAGATAGTTTACCAGAGAATTCCTTAAAAAGAGGCTCAAATAATTTATGTAGGGAACGGTGTGCACGCATTCCAAGCACTTTGGAATGAATCTGCACCTTGCAATGCCTAGTTATTTGAGACTCTTCATTGGACGCCCTTTATCTTGTGATCTATTCATGGTTGGTTACATGAATAGATGGTTTATAATTAGACGTTCTATTCAATAGTCGATAGGTTACATATAGTGTGAGATTTGAGTTTCAAACAAGTTTCACATCTGTAAATTACTGTTGAGTCATTGGAAAACAAGTTTCAACTGTTGTTTAATAATAAACCAACTGTAATTTAATGGTAAAAGCCTCCAAAATCTCATTATCACATAAAAACTAGATAAATATTGATTGTTCAAGGTTATTCTCTTAGAATATAGGCGTTCTTTTAGGTTCTACTAAAGAATTGGCTCTAGATATCAATTGGGTTTTAGTAATGGAGGCTTCAAACTAGAAAGAGTTTTAGTTACCAGATCATCGGTCATTCTTGAAATTATACAACAGGGACGAACACATTTTCTCACTTTGAATGTTCTGAATAAACTTGATCTTAAGCCTCTTGAAGTTGATTGGTCTAGAATCTGCGCATTAAAATTCATCAAGACAATAACTTGAGTTGGTTATACCAACAGAATGTTGCCAATGCTATCTTTTATTTAGAAGTTTGACAAGGTTTTATAACCTATGTCGAATCCCGACAAAGTTCTTGAAACCTTGTCGGGATCTAACAAGTGAAGTATAACCCCCATTTTATTTTATTGTTTTGTCTCAAGGTTGCATGCATGGATAGAATCATCAAAAAGAAAATTCTCTTTATGTCAAGATTTTAATCTATGACTTTTCACCATGTGTTTCTGCAAATAATGATACAACCTTTAATTGTTATCTATTTTGTCAGATAAGGTGATATTATCATCAAAGTTGGCAGATTAACTCAAAGAAAAATCAATTGTTGTCCCTGGTCGTGTGGCCACAAATATCATTAAAGAGGAACGAGACTATACGAGATGTTCATAGTCATGATATGAGAAGATACCATTTCGAATTAAGCTGAAGCACATGCCATGATTGATGTGGGATTTTACCAAGACCATCTTGCCCAAATCCTATCATTCGAATGCAAATTTTCTTGAATAGCTTTGGATGTTTCTCTTCACCATTCAATTGTTATAAATGAGTAGGCATAAAAAAATAAGAGGCAACATCGATCTAGAATATGAAATTCACATCTAAATTATCATCATCTACATGTCCCTCAAACATTCACCTTACAGGTTCTTTGTAGCGATCATTAGTGAACATGGGCAAAGCACTAGGTTCATCCACATCTACAGCATCCAAATTTTTATGAGAAAAAATCTCTGATTAATGGTTATGTAGGCAAGCTTAAGGGTACACCTTCATTAAAATATTTCATAGTAAAAGAGAATGGAGAGACTATTATCAGATAGTTGTAAAAAAATCATCAAAGATACTTTGAAGGAACATGAGTCCCTAATTGTTCCACGCCAAGGCAGTCAGCAATACCATGATGCATATAAACAAATGCATGAGAGGATTATGTTTGATATGATCGAGTTGCACGTATCAATGTGGGAAGGCTTTATAAATTTTCTAATATGTGCAATTGGCTATATATAGCCACATTTCATAATCTTCACCTGCATTCTCCTTGGTTGATGTGAAAGTGGGGACTTTGAGAAATCATCAAAGAATAACGAAAGCATGGTGGACATATACGTGAGATATGCTTGGAACAGGATCAACAAATAAAACAATGATTATACCAAATTGGTGCAGCCACATTATTTTCAACCTACAATAAATTTAGCTTAACATAGTGGTTCAGATACTCATTGGTCTGTAGACAAATAGTATTTTAGTCAAGATTAGCTATAGTGAAGAATGTTTTTATAGAACACTAGCTAATACACTGCAATCTTACAGTACCTCGATGAAAGACAGTGGAGGATATACACTACACGAATATGTACTAGGGAATGCAGTTAATGCAAAACTAAGGAATACGCTTGCATCTCAAAACCTAAATACTAGCAGAACTTAAAATTAGACCGTTTACAAAAAAATAAAACATTGGAAGATGATTTGAGAGATACAATTGCATGAAGTTGGGCATAAAAGATTCTTATTCGAGAAATTTTCTCAGATGAAGATAGCAGAGAATATAGACATTATCATATGCTCGAGATGGAGAGCTTGGTATTGGAAACAGATGCTTTAGATTTTGGGGAAAAATACAATGTATTTGATATAGAAAAGATCAAGATAAACATTTATATTCTCTTCTATGCTCGAAATCTGAAAGTCACCTCTTTATATGTTGAAAACCATTGTTTTTGGATTAAATAGAAGACCAAAGGTCATTCAAGAATCAATTACAGAATAGTAAATAGGCTATAAATAAGAGTTTATTGGTAATAAAAGGGGGATTTTTTTTTCGCTGTTGAAAAGGACAGAGAGTTGTATAGAAGGGGAGTTTTTTTTGACATGTGAGTGGGAAATTCTGTGAGCTATTAGTTTCTAATTTTTTCTTAAATAAAGAATCAAATTTTGGGAGTCTGTGTTATCTAGATGTTTTTTCTAAAATTATCGTCCCTATGTGTGCAATAATGGTTTTCAGTTCTTTTTAGTTTTTCTGCATTCTAGTTCATATTTGAATTCATTTTGTGTTGGAAAAACAGTCTTAGAATAGTATTTCAGTCTATAAGCTGATTATTTTTTTAAAATTAAATTTGTAGTTTATCATGCATGCATACTCAAATTTCCAAATTAACCATCTGTGAATTATTATTCAGTTATCTTTTTCATAGTCATTTTATTCATTTTGCATTCTTTCCTTTATTTCTTTCTAGTTAAAAGAATATCAATTAAAACATAAATTTAATCATACAAGGGAGTTGCACCTTTAAATTTAGAGGAAGATCACTAATCCAAGAGTGATATCTCCAACTGTTAGTTCTTTTGTCATTGCTCAACAAGGCAACTCAGGGTTATTTATCAAGGAAAACTATAGAGACAAATCTATTTACCAACAGATAGTAAACGAGATACCTATGGAATAATCATGTTATATTTTTTCACCCAATTAAGGTTTTCTTTGGGGTAATTTGGTGTAATTATTTATTTAATCTATTGTGTGCTTTTCTCCTAATGTTTCTATGTTGTTTTGAAAAGTTGAACATATTTATATTATACTTTTCACCTATTTTGAGATAAATGTTCAATGTTTGAGGGTTTCATTTATTAAATTAAAATTTAGGAATATTTTTTTTTATGAGAACATGAGGTATAACATCTATTTTTTTATAGATCATGAGGTGAAAATAGTAGTCAATGTGTGGATGTTAGTTAATTCTACTAATTTGTATGTTTATGTGAATCAACTAGTGATTTAATATTATAAATTGTACTTCAAATGCAACTTCAGAATAAGTATCAATTATTAATTGTTGAAGTATTGAGAGTTTTGGGTAATTCTTGATAGAGAATTTAATTGATTTACTTGGAAAAATAAATTAGATCAAGTATGCTCTTGTACTTAATACACTTTTGATCTTTTGTTACTAATTATTGTAAATCACATATAATGGTGTCTTCAAACATAACCATGTGATGTGGGAAAAGGGATCTAGGGCCTAAATCATACCTTTCTTGACATTTTATTAGAGAAGAACCAAAAATGATCACACAAGACCAGTTGCTACTATCCTCAATGGAAGAGCCATACTAGTAAATCAGGGTCTTGGTCCTCTTTGTGTTTGTATGTGAGTTGATTAGGACTTGAGTTAATTTGATTATGTAAATGTAAAACTAGGATAACTATGGATCTACAAAAAATTGATGTGCTTTCAGTTAAACATAGAATTGCAAGACAAACATTGAAGGAAAAAAATAGGGTGTAGAGATAGAGGAACCTGACATGTAAATCGGGCTTGAAATTGCCTGGTCAAGAGTGATGGTGCCCTAGACTAGAGAATGATGCTTTTTAGAATCTATGAATAAATCATAGTAGGTCAAGTCTATAGGTTCTTCCTTCCTGGACATAGATTTGAAACTTTCTCTATTGATGAATAATTCAATTTGCCCTAATTTGTTGAAGTAGGAGGCTTGAATGCTTGATCTTAAAATTATTTATTCAATCCTCTCCCAAATCCACTTCAAATTTTCCACCTACAAACAAGAAAGGGGAGAAAGGGTTGTGTCGTATAGGGGCTTACCTAAGTCAAACGTCTCTTTGTTGTCTCCACCTCCACAATGGCTATGATGATGTAAAGAGTGCTTACCTTTGGTCGAGTGCAAAGGAAAATAAATAAAAAACAAGTGCTACAACATATCACTCACATCCGCTTTCTCTGATGCATTGAAGTCATGGTAATCATCTCATACAAGGAGAATTGGATGCTTGATTAAAGTTCCTGCAAGTGTTAGTACTTACAAAACAAATGAATCAAACAATCTTAGTCATAAACTTGATGTATTGCTAACATAGATCTTGACTAATGAAAAATGTTTCTATTTTTTCTCTTGACTACTTTTAGGATCCTCAATTAGGATTCAAATTGCCATCTAATTTCAAATTGTTAAAAAGAGTTATATTTATATACATTTCTTTGTTTCCCAAAAAATTAATTGTGAAAACCCAAAAAATGACTTTGAATTAGAAAACATAAAAACATGGACAATAACATATTTAAAACTAGGAAAATTTAGGTCGGTCAAGGTGGTAGAACCCTAGAATAGACCTATTTTGGGAGCTAAACATAGTCTAAAATTATCAAGGTCAACAATTTATGGTGCTACATTTAGCCTCCACTTTAGTGAGAGTATGAACTTGCACTCATTCTCACACTAAAGCAAGGAAAATCCAAGAGGGGTTCTTTCATGTCCAAACATTGGAGAAGTAATACAACACTAAAATTAGGTGATGTGCTAGTCCCAAGATCAATATCCTACTAGAGAACAATTTGTAAAGACAAAGAAACATACGCACATGAGAAGACACAAAACATACACAATAAAGACACAAAGAAAACATAAGATAACACATGAAGTAAACACACACAAAAGACACAAGGTAGACACACAAAAAAACACAAACAATGAAAATAAGACATAAACATAAGGTTAGCATGCTAAAAAGGATTTGTCAATAAGGTAAAGAGACCTCAATCTAAAAATTTATCCCTAATACCAAACTCCATCCATCGAATATAATATTAGATATGATGGTGCTATCATAGGACTAGCAAGTTGTGTTATGTCAAATCACATATGAGCTACATTGATCTACTGGCTAGCAAGTTATATAATGCTATATTTCCATGCAATATGATGGGCTTCATAAGGCTAGCAAGTTGTATTATGCTAGTTTACTCATGAAACACATGGCTTCACTAGTAAGAAAGGTGTGTTATGTTAAGTGGCCATGTAAAAAGGTGCTCAAGTTCATAGACCAGTAAGCTCTATTATGCTAAATCTATGGACTATTTTTCTAACCACACTTCAAGGAACACATAAAATTTTAACATCATGGGGAAAAAATCAGTAACCACACCTCAAAGGCGATAATAAACATCACCACAAAGGGTGCACACAAAATAAAAATGAAAACCACACCTTAGGGGATATTATGTATAATACCCCCACTAAAGAGGCATATGGATGAATTGCAAGGTCATATCGTACCTAGGATATAATGTATAATACCACCACTAAAGGGGCAGATGAATGAATTGCAATTCCACACCTTAAGGGATATCATGCATAATATCGTGCTACTAAAGAGGTACATGAATGAATTGCAAGGCCACACCTTAGGGGATATCATTCATAATATCACCACTAAAGGGGCACAAACATGATTTTAATTTTCACTAAATACTAAACATATGAAAATGAATGAGGAATATGCCCCCTTAAAATGCTAGTCTACTTGCTATGCTAATATTTTAAGGAAATTTAACGAGTGAAGAGGGGATCCTTGGAAATAATACACACCTCACAAGATTAATTATCCTTTCCCCCCAAGTGTAGGGACAAGGAAAATTATTGTGGGTATTGTTGTGTTACTCCTTATTGATGAAATATGGTTGCACAAAATGTTATGCCTCAATGCATGGTAATGTGTAACATACGATGCTACAAATTCCAAAAAGCAAGGAGCAACACCATAATAGCTAATTTATTATCTTATATGATTCCATAAGCACATCATATGTTTGAAATAGTTGTTATATTTTCTTTTTTCAGGTCCAACAATCATCAGTAGAATGGGCATCATATTTTTGAAATAGTCATTGTATTTTCTTTTATTAGACTTTCATTTACATGGAGGTTGAAGGGTGATTATACCCATTTCAAGGAATTTGCATAATCTCTTTTCTATCTCAGATAAGGGATGTTGAGTGAGGACTAAACCATTTTTACGTGAATGATGATTTGATTTTTGAGTATATGCTTGCATGAATGTTTTATATAAAGGTGGAGGGAAAGGATGTTGGTATCCTATTCTTGTTGTGGTAATATGTGGTGTGGGCTTTATATGGCATTGAATTCCTTTTTCATTGTTTGAATTAAGGCCTTGTTTAGAGATGATTCAAAAACCATGTCTATAATATGTCTCCTACTAAAGAGATGTGTTATGAGTTTGGTTCAAATGGGGTGAGTAAGTATTTTGAAAAAAGGAAGTTCCATGGGAAGATGGATCAACATGGGTTCTAGTGGGTTCATTTGTATGTAAGCGTAATGGTTGAGGGATAAATTGTAAAGGGGTCTCCTCATGAGGGTAAAACATGTCAAGTGAAAGTATGATATGCTTTGTAGATTCTTGGTGGAGTTATGGAATGGAATATGTGTGAGATTGATTGTAGCTTGTAGGTAATTTTTGTCGAAGGAGTTGGTAAATGGACTCTTCATGCATGTTTTTTATTGAACTGAAGGAAATAGGATGCTCCACCTTTTAGGAGATGGAACACAAGGGGGGTCCCTTCTTATTTCACTCTTAGTTGATTAAAGGAAACCCTAGAGATCTCAACCTAATGATCCAATTAGGAAAATAAATTGCTACAAGATCTCCTTAGGTGTGATTAACGAGGAGTTCACCACTAAGAAAATGCTTAGAAAGAAAGAAATGAAAGCAATATGCAAATCTAATTATATGGCCTAGGAAATGAAACTTAAAATCAAAATAACAAACTAGGGCTAAACAGAGAAGTTCCTGGAAGATTGATGAAGACAAAACAAGGTTTGAAACATTGATATTCTTCTTTCTGAAGTGTGTGATTGGGACTCATACACCAAGTTGGGTAAATAGTCCCAGTCTAGGGTTTCTAGGAAAACTCTGGAATCACCTTATGACTTGTTTGAATATGCAAAAATTTGGCAAAAAGGTTGTACTAGGACTCATACACCTAGACTATTGCAAAGTGTCCTAGGAGAAGAATTTTGAACAAAAAACTTGTGAGCCTCTGAATATGGATTCAATAAGAACTTCCCACTAGTTTCATGTAAATAAGTTGGATATCTTGCTCTAGATCTGAGTTTCTATGAACCTTGACAAATTCTTATGACAAAATTTGCAAATTTTTCAACTTTACAAATTTGGTACTTTTGAAGGCTTCAAATCCACTTTTTCTTCAACCTATAAACCTACAATTACACAAAGAGAAGGAAAAAACATTTTTTTGTTAGGGAATGGGGTTTTGCCTTGGTCAAACCCCATTTTTGTAATCAAACATTAATGAGAAATGAAGCATGAAAGAAAGGAAACATGAAACAAAAGATGAAATAATAGGAACTTATTTGAAACCTTGTAGATCTGAAAACAAGCATGAAGTGACCTCAATGGATGTAGATCTTGATCATCATTCTTGACGAAAGATAATGCCTTTGAATACTTTAATTGATCTTGAACAATACATCATAACATTAGCTCAAAACCACATGCATGATGCATCAAGCCTTTGACATGATGATAGATCTTGATTGCTGCAATAATATTCTAGAAATCTACCCTTGAATGCCTTCTTGAATACTCTTGAATACTCTATAATGCTCTTGTGAAATATGAGGATGCTTAACTAAAACTTTCTAGGTGAAACTAAGTGACATGGCCTTGAATTTATACTTGTTTATGCTATTTTTTTTGAAATTACAACACTACAAGCCAACATCAGATCTAGGCTAATAAAATCCCACCAAGATTTTGATTTAAATTAGGTCCTAGTTAAAGTGGGACTCATACGCCAGTTGTGGTGTATGAGTCCTAGTGACTTAAACATGGGACAAAAATTTCTAGGAGTGTCTTGTTCAATGTGCAATTTGAAATCAAGTCCCAAGATCTAGGTGGGACTCATATGCTCAAGGTGGTGTATGAGTCCTGAATCACTAGATCTAGAACACATAACCCAAAAACATGAATTATGATTTGTTATTTGTGATGTGTTAGGATTATCCTCAAAAATATGCATTTAATTAGGATTGTGGATGCAAAATAGGACCAAATAAGGCATTTAAAGAAGCCTAATTTTAGCAAGGAGGGCCCAAACAAGGGTGAAAATGTAAAGGGATACATTTTTCTACACTACAATTATGTTATCTCTAAGAATTATTTTTAGGAAGCTATTGATGATATCATCTACTTGCTCCAAGATATCCTCTTTGGAAGGAGAGACATTGGGAGAGGAGAAATCATGAGCTTCATCTTTTGTGGAGGAATGTTTCCATAAGAACAAAATGACACATCAACGAAGGACTTCAAAGAAGGCATTACTTTACCAAAATAGTTAGACAAATTATGAAAGTATAGATTAAAGTGACAAAAGTTGAAATAAATTCAGAAAATAGAAGTCAGATCTGCAATGAGACCATAGAGAGAAAACTATGACTAAATTTTGGATAGAATTTAAGTGGATAGGAGAAATGGCACCCTAGACTGGACATGCAATATTTTGAAAATTTTAAAATTGGGAAAGTATCTACAGTGTCTAAGGCTCTCAAGTTACATAGGCTTAGGTCTAAAGTAAATTTATAGAAATGCATGAAAACCTAATTTATTTATGTGACACACATACATCAAATTTATGTTTGTTGAAGTAATACAATGATGTGGAAAAATTTAGGGCTTACTAAGATCAAGATAAACCACTAGAATATCTCCACCAAAATCACTATGATTTGATGTAATTATGAGGGCCAAAAGATAGAAATAACAATCACAAATTGACCCTAACTGTTATAGCCACTATGATGGAATTTTTTAGAGCTCAAAGAGTTGTGTACCTTGCTGCAAGAAACTAGTTTTTAGGGAACAAAGGATTGATTTTCCTTCAGTGACAAATGGGTCCTTGATAGGGTTCTTGAAACTGAGATCTATTTTATTTTCCATGATGTCTACAATCTTAGATTCCCAATTGTCAGCTCATGTAAACATGTACTTAATTTTGTAGTTTGAATTCTTTGTTCTCACACTTTGAAGGTCAATCTTGCAAATTAATAACTTTGACAATTTTGCTCCAAATTTATTCTCTACTTGATCTTCAACCTATAAATATACAAACACACATTCAAGGGAAGAAAAAAAATTGTTGATCTTGTTAGTGAATAGGGGTTTGCCTACATCAAACCCCTTGTAGGTAATTAAACCAAATGATGAGATAATTAAATTGAAGCATGAACATGAAATGATGTAATTGATGATACCTTGGATGTTGTCTTGTAATGAAAAATAGCAAACTAACATGTAGTGGTCATGAAGAATGTAGTTCTTAATCCTTGAATAAGATGTGAACAATGATTGCAATAGATCCTTAATGCTACATCACTTTCTTAGCTCAACAACATGCATGAATGCACCAAACCATTGACATGATGAAATGATCTTGAAATGTTGTAATAAACTTCAATAATCTTCCTTGAAATTCCTTTCAAAATGCTCTTGAAGTGCTCTATAATGCTCTTGTAAAGTTGCTAGGATGTCTCATAAAATTGCTTAGATCTTGTTAGGAGAAACAATGCAAATTAACCCCTTATTTATACTAAATCAAGAGATTAACCCTGAAATTCGAACAATTCAAGCCGACACCTGATCTAGAAATAAATATTATTAAATTCCTACCACAATGAAGTTCAAACAGGGGGTCCTCATTAAGGGAGGACCCATTCACCACCTAGGGCGAATGGGTCCTGGCAAGTTGTTTTCCAAGACCTCACCTTTGGGGAATGAAAGAACATTTAAAACCCATTTGAAATATGCTAATAAAGGGTGGTCCTATAGAGGGAGGACCCATTCACCACCTAGGGTGAATGGGTCCTAGCACCAATTTATAGGACCTTGAATTTCCCCACTTAAAGGTTATGTAGTTTGAATCATAGGTATCGAGATAGATCTTTGAGAGGTGTCACAAATAAGGCTTAAATTTGAATTAAAGGGGCTAATTAACTCCAATTAAATACAATTAATTAAGAGGACCCTAGATAAATGTGAAAGTGTGTTACAAAACTTTTGAATAAGGTACACATTAAGTTTATTTTATTAAAAGGGGGGCCAAGATCAATGTGAATGCGTTACAACACATTACAACATTAAACCTAAGAAAATTTAGGTTAATTTAATGACAATTATTCCAATTTAAGTACATAAAAAGGATTAGAATATGTTCAAATGATAATTTCCAAATTTGAAAATGTTGTAACCAATCAAATTTTTATTGTAAATGCTAATAAATAAGGCTTTTTGAACTTTTGAAATGAAAACAATATGCCAATCTATAAATTTTTCAATGCTTTTTGTGAAAATGTGCATACACTTTTGAAAAATGACAACATAAGATTACAATCATATTTCACAATGCAATACTTATAATTTCATATATTTTTACAAAATATAAAATCGTAGGGTTCATCAAAATATGATGTGGAAAAAGGGATCTAGGGTCTAAATCATAGCTTTCCTTAAATTACATTAGAGAGGAACCAAAAATGATCACACAAAACCACTTGGCTACTATCCTCAATTGAAAGGCCAAAATGGTAGATTAGGGTTTTGGTCCTCTTTGTGTTTATATGTGAGTTGATTAGAGCTTGAGTTAATTTTATTATGTAAATGTAAAACTAGGCTATACATGGATCTACAGCAAATTGATGTGAGTTTAGGAAAACATAGAACTACAACAAAGAATTGAAGGTAGAAAAGGAGGGCACAAAGATAGAGGAACCTAGCATGTAAATTGGGCCTAAAATTGTCTAGTTAAGGGAAATGGCACCCTAGACTAGAGAATTTTTATTTTCAAAATCTATGAATAGGTATCAATAGGTCATAGTCTATAGGTTCTTCCTTCTTAGAATCAGCTTCAGAACCTTTTTTTTTATGACTAATTCAACTTGCCCTAATTTTTTTAAGTAGGAGGCTTGAATGGTTGATCTTGCAATTAGTTCTTCAATCCTCTCCCAAATATATTTTATATCTACTGGACCTACATATAAGAAAGGGTAGAAAGGGTTGTGTCATATAGGGGCAATGGCAAATGGATAAAAACAAGCGATAAATGATAAGTGAACTGCAACATTCTACTTAGATCTACTTTCCTTGATGGATTGAAGTTGTGGTGCTCATCTCATAGAAGGAGAATTGGATGCTTGATTGAAGCTCTTGCAAGTGTTAGTACTCACAAAATAAATGAATCACAAAACATGAACAATCTTACTCATAAACTTGATGCTTTACTAACATAGATCTTGAATGATGAAGAATGCTACTAATTTTTCTTTTGACTGCTTTTTAGGATGCTCAATTGGTATTCAAATTGCCATCTAGTTTCAAATGGTGAAAAAAGACTTATAGTATACGCATTTCTTCATTTCCCTCAAAATTAATTGTCGAAAGCTAATAAATGAATTTTAATTTGCAAACATAAAATTATCGACAATCACATATTTAAAATTGGTCCAAAATAGGGTGGTCAAGGGTGGTGGCACCCTAAACTAGACCTATTTTAGGGTTTTTGTTTCTAATTTTCTTGAAATTATAATAAAATACGAAAATTATTAGCATAATTAGGCCCAAGCACATATGGGGGATCTAAACCTAGTGTGAAATTGTCAAGGTTGACAATTTGAAACATGAAAAATCCTAAATAAATGAATTTTAATTTTGGGTTACCATGTTGATGGATAATAGTTAGATCTTAGGGATAATAGCCTTTGAATGCAATATTTTAAATTTTGACAATGACACCCATGATTGCACTAGTGATCATGTCTAGGGGGAGGATTGTGATTGTAATATTTTTTAGGGTAAGAAAACTCCTAGGAATTGAACCAAACAAATTCTAAATGAAGCAATGTGAGATGTCTAAATGTTTAAATATTGGAATTCGTCCATAGTTAGTGTGTGCATCAAAATAATCAAATTATGCACTAGAATCATGTATCAAATACACCAACCAAAAGTGATCAAAATAAAGTGCAAAATTTTGTTTTTATGTATAATGACATTTCATCATGTAGTTAAAACCTACTTCTTATTTTTATGTAAGACAAAGTTCCTTCTTTATCATATATAACACTTTTTAAAGTGACACATCAAATTCCATATTAATATTTAATTATATTATATTCAATTAGAAAAAATATTATTTATTCTTGAGAATTATGATCCACTATCTACCTTCTTTTTTTTAAGTCTTAAAAATTATATTTATATTAATATACAAGTAGATTGTTAATCTATATACACTCTATAATGAATATCAAACAAAAATAAAATTTAAAATGAAAAAAACAATTTTATAAACACCTTTTTTCCATTAAAGTAAAGTATTAAAAAATTTATAACAAATAAAGAAAAAATAATCAAAACTCAAAACATTATAAACGAAAATTGATATGCCGAATTAGTTTCATACTTATTTGTTACATACTGGTTATTGCCATTTCTGGGGTCTATATTTTGGATACCTAGATTTCCACAGCTGACTTTGCTGAATATGATATAATGTCGCGCCCCAGGATTCGATCGCGGAACCACAAAGCCAAGTCCTGCTGAATCGTCGGAGCACAAGCGTGATTCAATTCGCTTAGAAAATTCTAGCATATATGCAAAGGATTGGCTGATTGACTTCACAGGTTAATGTAAGAAGTAACATAATTGTTGTGGATAAAATTAAGGCAGTTATGATAAGGTCTATAATTTTTAGGTCGATGGTGTTCTCTATATGACTCCAAGTGTTTTCTATCGACTGATTTATGTTATCAATGGTTTAAAATGTGTTAGAATGATTGTAAGATCATTGAGAAAGATCTAATGTCATTTTCTTACATGCAAGTGATCATTTTATATCTTAAACTTACCACAAACATTGTAGCACCACCTAGCACCACCCTTGTTCCTAGTATATTGATTTCATAACAAATTCATGCATACTACTGCAAAGAAGATTGTATGGGAGGAGGTTTCAATCCACTTTGAAGATTGTTTGTGTTAAATTTTCATAGAGCATTTAGTTTGATTTGTAGCTACATTTAGGGGATTTCCCTATTTTAGGAATTTCCCTTTGATGCTCTAAGTATCCTTCACCCCATCAAACCACTACTTTTTATTTTTTCTTGTTAGGACCTCCTTTGCAAGAATTAAGGTTTATTTTAAGGTTTTTGAAATTTAATTAAAAATTGCAACATCCCTTCCTTTTAGAGATTTGGAGTTACATTGCACCCATCTACTATAAACTTACCTCCCCACCCTAAAATCCTACATAAGTGTATAGTCTTAGAGTTTTAGAATTTATTCACACATTTTCATTAAGTGTGAATGCATCCAAACTCCAAAACCCCGCATCCTTATTCTCTAAGGTTTTCAAAATTATTAATCACAGCTAAACCTCCTACTAAACTATATTTAAACCCCAAAGCATTGCTTGTATATCCCTTTCAAAGTATTGAACTCCACAAAAACTTATTGCATAATAGAATAATTGAATTCAAACTCTTAAACCTTACAACAGGATAGAAACCCATGTGTTTGTATTTTAAAATATATACTCACTTACCTCTAGAGTGTAAAAAGTTGGTTGGCTACAAATTAATCAGTTTTTCTTATACTTCTATTGTCAGCTTTTTTTTATCTCACTTCATGTTGTCTCCCCAAAATAAAATATGAAGCTAACGAGTTCTTATACTTCCCAATATCATCTCAGAACTAGCCCAAACTTTTAGGTAGATTATGACAATGAACATGATGTTCATAAAATAGACTTTTCTAGACTCAAGGCCTTCCAAATTCATAATTTGAGAATAAAAGAGGTGCTTAAGGAAGAGTTAAATGATAGTAAGGTTCTTAAGTCATATCAAGATCAAAATATATTTGATAAGCCAATCTTAAAAAAAAGTTGGTTTTTACTAGAATGCAAATAAGTTGAAGAAATACTCAACTTGCATAGTCACAAGGATTATAACCTAGTTAGAGAAAAAAATTAATGAATGGAAAGAAAGAAAGTTATAGTATATATGACAAAGAAAAAAGTGAAAGGATTCTATGTAGGGAGCTTTGGACAAAGCAGTTCAAAATGTTTAACCTTTAGAACAAGAGACTTCTTATAATGTTGAGAAGTTTGTAAGAAAGAAGAAACCTATGACCAAAATTAGGTTTTCATCTAACCATCAAGAGAGTGAAGACATTTATTTGTAAAATTATCCTCCAAAATAACCTCATGAGAAACATATTTTTCCTCTTAAAAGGAGTCCTCATTGGTATAAAGATCTCTTTCTCTTGTCAAGGATCCTCCTTCTCCCATAAAATATCCACCCCGCAAAGTCTCGTCCACCTAGGAAGAAGTCTCCCTCTCCTCCTTAGAGGCCACCTTCATGATCATCTCATAGGTCACCTTTAAAATAAGATCCCTCTAAAGGAGCAAGTTGAATATGAAGTTGCAATATAGGTAAACTCTTCCACTCTTGATGCCCATTAAGGCTCAATTGAACTCTTAAGAAAAGAAACAAATAACCACTACATTGGTTGCTAAGGAAAACTCAAAATGTATCTCTCTTTACCCATTCACCTCCACCTAAAAAGGTAAAGTTGATATCCTCCATAACCATAGATTCTCAAGCATGACATATCTAGAAATTTTTGTGCTCCCTTATGTGATAAAGAAGATGAAGAAATAAAAGTATTTAACTACCAAGTTTTCAAGGTGGCATTTGAAAAACAATTAGGGAATGTGAGAAAGAGAGCATGATTTATTTTGTGGCATCAAAAAATGTTCGAAGGAATGCAAATGGACAAGGAGACTAAAGAACAACTAAAAGAGAAAGTGAAGTAGCTTGAACATCCTATGTGCAATACCGAGTTGGTTTTGTTTGTTATTTCTCTTCTACCATTCATAAAAATTGGAAACAAAGATATACTACCAACTAGTGAGATCAATTACATATTATAAAATAAATTATGTTATATTCAAATAAATTACTTTCATTAGGGTAAAATATTATGGATGAATATTGTACTTCACCATAAAATCCAAAAAAAAATTCTTTAACAAATATACTAGAAATGGAATCTTGATGAAGAATTCAAAGTTCTAGACTAGAATTCACCTAAATTAAGATTAAAAAGATATATTTTTATGCCCTTGTAGCATAGGGAATTTTTGGTGGAATTTTTATCTTGAGTTACATATGGAATGACATGAGTAATGAAATAATTTTTTATTAAAGTATTATTTTCCAAGGCCTTTAGATATTGAATATCATTTGATTTGGTTGGGTCTTTTAATCTCAATTTTTATTTTTGAAGTTATATAAAAACACTCAAGCACCTCTTTTACTTTTTATTAGAATTAAGGTGCCATCTACCTTGTAAATTTTGTCAAATTGCATCATTCCAACATCCTTGGAAAGTGTCCCTAGGCACTTGAGGTGTATTGGGAAAATGTTTTGTAATATTTATTCTCACCATTATTTGTATTGTATTCATAAGGGATGATGGGTTCTAGTAGCAACAATAAAGGTGACTTGTGGACATAAATATCTAATACTTTTTCCATACGTGGACACCTACAATGAGAATGATAAAAGATAAGGAAAATGATAAATGAGTGACTGTTGGTATTCTCCAAGTGGGTGTTTGGAAAGAGGAAACAGATGTCCCTTGGTATTCCATTATTTTTATAGTATTCAATTTAATGTTTAATTTCCAAGTTTGGACACCCAAGTTGGAGGGGAAGTATTGGAGCCAAAATTTGTGTCCTTTCGCATTCTAAGTCCAAATTATGCATTATACCTCTTCAAAAGTCTATAAAATTAGCTCCTTGGATGTAGAAATTTTGAGGAACAATTGAATGTATAGTTACATTGTAGGGGCAAGGATAGGTTGAAGTATAAAGAGGCTATTCATAGGTACACATGTGCTTCCATATTGTAGGCAAAGAGGATAATGGAAGTGGATGAATTGTAATCTCATTTATTTAAAGATAATGCATACATGGCCCTTCTTCTTGGAGGAGTTGTTTTGCAAGGGTTTCTCCACGTAAATGATGTGTTATGTGATGCTCTTATGTTGTTGATTTGTGCCTCATTGCTTCTCTCTCATGGTGATGTTATTATTTATATATATTGTTGTTATAATTGTGCATAAGGCAGTGTTAATAAACATGATATGTTGGCTGATTTTTAGCATCACAAAGAAGATGGATCTAATCATGGTAATTTCATATTAAGGCAACTAAATTTCACATTTTCATATAAGTTTCACATTTTCATGTTGTAGTATTCCAAGCCTTGTATCTCATTCATTGAAGTCATATTTGGATAGAAATTGAATTTCCCAACAATTAGTATTAGAAGTATATTTCTTATCATTTTTGTCCATAAGCCTAGGCAACTTGGACTTGGATACATGAATTATTTAGACCTTTTAGAGCTGAATTATTTTCTTAGCATATAATTATTCTTGGTAATTGACCATGGAAGAGGACTAAATTCACAAAAAAATAGTAATTTTTCAAATAAAAAATCTATTCAATATTTCAAAAATAGAAACTCAACATTGTTTTTACGAGCTTCTATTGATTCACATTTCTTCATGTATACTAAATCAATTATTTTCTCAAATATTCTACTATAGATTCAGGTGCAAGATAATAAACTTTCCCTAGAAGTTGGAAACTTGTAGATTCTTATTGATCATTGGGAAAATGTTCACTTTAGTGTTGCATGCATGTCATTTTTCTAACATATGTCCTTGCCCTCACTAAGAGCATATATGTGGTCACAACCATAGTGATTGTACCATATACAATTAACATGAGTCTTATAGCTCTCCTTAACATTGAGGATGTGGATGGTCTTAATAGACACATGTTGACTCTACCACTTCTCAACATCATGACATGGTGCTTCCAATTGGTCTAATAGTCACAAGGTTCTTTGCCTAAGTTTGAACATTTTTACAGTGAGAGTCACTCCCTAACCTAAAGAAGAAAATGAAGAAGATGTCATTACATGAGATGGGGAACTATTCTCAATCGCCATGACCTCTTAACTAGCTAGAGCAAGCTTGATGACCATCATCTGCCTCCACTTCCAACTAGATCTATAGCTTTTGTTGCATGGTGGTTTAAATCCTTAGTATTTTGTCTCATGTTTTGATGTATTTAAGACTTTGCATTGACTATACTTTAAGGTGTGTTACTTTTCCCCCTCTTTTTTTATGTGATTATCATGTGTTATATTATTTTGTCCCATAATTCTTATTTAAAATTTAATTGTAACTAAATTTTAAAATGTGACACCATTACACCCATATTTTTTTATATAAATATAATATACTATACGTCTTTATACAAAATAACATATAAAACACTAATTTAACCTAAACTTACATAGAATAACTTTTTCCCATGTAGGACAAAATAAATCAGTTGCGTTAATATTTTTGAAAAAAATACCCAATAAAAGATCATACCAGATGCGTCCTCTTAATACTATATTTTTGGAAGGGAGCGAAGAATTCTGTCATCCTTAAAATGTGCGAGAGACTTGAAGATGCCAAACGTGTACTCAAATCTGGCATCGTGATAAAGCCCTCCACACAAATTCATTTTCTAATCGCATTTTCAATTTTTTTGTGATTAAGTCGTGCCCACGTTTTATAATAGTTCCTTTTTTTAAGCGCCATCTCGAGCGACACCCCAAGAGCAAAAGGATAAATTGAACCCACCGTAGCAATACAATACATCAATGCTTCTGAGTTTTTGCATAAAGAAAAGAAGAACCAAAGAAAAATAGAGCAATGGCAGACATAAGGTACATCAAGGCCACTCTTGTTCTTCTTCTTGGGGTGTCTCTGCTTCATTGCAATGCAGAAGAGGAAGAGGCCCAATTTTGATACAGTCATAAAATGGAGAGTAAAGGGAATAAATCATCTGAAATGGGCAGCTGTATCATCAGGACAGCATTCGCCAGGAAGGGCTTCAGTCCGTTTATTGCTGCCACTTTTGCTGTCTACGCAGGCGTCGCACTATTTTGGGTTGCCTTCGCGTATCTGTCTTTAAACTACATTAAGATTTTCTCGTGCTACACTGATGACTTTGGCGAATATGACATAATGTCGCGCCCCAGGATTCGATCGCGGAACCACAAACACAAGTCCTGCTGAATCGTCAGAGCGAAAGCGTGATTCAATTCGCTTAGAAAAGTCTAGTAAATGTGCAGTAGATTGGTGGGGACTTACCTCGCAGTTGATACCAAGAACTGCTGAATCGTTTTTTAAATTATTTACTCATAAATATTATTTACTTTCCACACATTCCCACTGTGGGAGAAACAGGGAATCGTGTGATATATGTATCGTTAATTGATATTACAAATTGATTTTGTATACCTTTCTTTGTTATTACATAGCCTTCGTTTTTATCTTGTACTCCACTTGTGGATTCACTAGAGACTTTTTCTGGTTCTTATGATATTGCTTTTATCAAAAGAATTGCAGGCGTGAAGCTTGACGGTCAATCTTGCTAAGTTTCAATTATGACGTTTAAATTTAATTTATGCGTGTCGAAAGTTTTTTTTAAATGGGAGAAAAAACCAGAAGATAGTTTAGCAGAGAATACTTAAGAGAGGCTCAAATAATTGATGTAGGAAACGGTATGCATGCATTCCAAGCACTTTGGAATGAATCTGCACCTTGCAATGCCTAGTTATTTGATGCCCTTTACCTTGCAATTTAGTCATGTTCGGGCTATACAAATAGACTGTCTATAATTAGACCTTCTATTCATTAGTACTCAGTGATAACTCCATAGTAGAAAACTAGGCATGTGTGAGATTTTAAGTTATTCATAATAGAAAAATGGACAACTAAAGAATTGGTAGAGAAATGACAGACATAAGGTACATCAAAAGGCCACTCTTGTTCTTGTTCTGGCGGTGTATGTGCTTCATTGCAGTGCAGAAGAAGAGGAGGCCCAATTTAGATGCAGTCATAACAGGACAGTTTTCCTCAGGAAGGGCTTCAATCCGCTGATCATTTCAACTTTTGCGATCTACGGAGGCGTCGAACTATTTTGGGTGGCTTTTGCGTTATCTATGTTTGAAATACATTAAGATTTTCTCCATCTCTAGCGATGACTTTGGCGAGTATGACATAATGTCGCGCCCCAAGATTCGATCGCGAAACCACAAAACCAAGTCCTGCTGATTCAATGTGCTTCGAAATGTCTCGTAAATTTGGAGTGGGTTGGTGGGGACTTACCTCACAGTTGACACAAGGAATCATTTTTTAGCGTACTAACAAATATTCTTTTCTTCCCACACATTCCAACCGTGAGAGAAACAAGGAATCATCTGATATTTGTATTGTTAATTAATATTACAAATTGATTTTTTATGACTTTCTTTGTAATTGCATAACCTTCGTTTTTATCTTGTACTCCACTTGTGGGTTCACTTCAGACTTTTTCTGGTTGTTATACTCTCGCTTCTATAAAAGAACTGTAGGCGTGAAGCTTGATGGCCGATCTTGCTTAGTTTCAAATATGACGTTTAAATTTTACTTATGCGGGTCAAAAGTTCTACTAAATGGGAGAAAAAATCAAAAGATAGTTTACCATAGAATTCCTTAAAAAGGCTCGCATAATTGTTGTAGGGAATGCTATGCAAGTTGGAAATAAGTCACATCTGAATTGACAGCGGGCTAGCTAAAGATGAGCTAGTAGTTGAATGGTAGAGCACTCTAACAACAAATAGAAAGTCCTAGGTTTAAGTCTTGGCTAGTCCATATGAGTTGTAGCTCAACATGTGGTATCAAGTTAGGCTAGGAGCCCCAAGCCCCTATAGCATGGCTTAAGGGAGGGTGTTGGAAATAAGTCAAACCTAGACTGATGATGGGTTGGATAAAGAGGGGTCAATAGCTCAATGGTAGAGCAATCAACCAACAAATGGAAGGTCATAGGTTCAAATCCTAATTGGTCCATATGAGCTATAGCTCAACAATTTATGCATTCCAAGTACTTTTGAATGAATCTACACCTTGTAAGGCCTAGTTATTTGAGACTCTTCAATGGATGTTCTTTACCTTGCAATTTGTTCATGTTTGGCTTACATCAATAGACAATCTTTAATTAGACCTTCCATTCATGATTACTTTAATTGACATCAAAAGTTAGTTTTCTTATTGGTTGTTGGTAGGGTTAGTGGTAAGCTCATAGTAGAATTTTGTGCATATGTGATATTTTAGGTTATAAATAATAGAAAAAATTTAATCAAAGGAGAGGTAATAGAGATGATGGGTAGGAAAATGAAAGTGAGAAATATGATAATAAATTGGTTGGCATACTAAGAGCTATTCAACCAAGGTTTGATGCCCTTGAGGCTACATGAAAGCAAGGAATGATCACAATTAAAGATGTCAGTGAGGATGTGAGATCATATTAAGAATTATACATTGAATATGCTTCAATTTTAGGAGACAAATTAAATTTAGAAGATAGCTTTACTAGGGAATTGATTAGGGTGGGTAGTAAGCTAGGATTTGACTTCCCTTAGTAAGCTAGGATTTGACTTCACTTATTATTCAAAAGGTTCAAATCTTAAGGATTTTGTAGACTAGATTAACCATCTAGAAAAGTAATGAGTTTCTATATATTGAAGGCCCTAAAAGAGTAATGTATGCAATCACTAAGTAGAAGCACGACATATATTTTTATAATGAGATTATATCTAGAAAGATAAGGTGAACAAAAAATTGAAGATCCCTAAGTGGGACCTAAGGATGACATAGTTTAAAGGTAATTTTTTCCTACAATTGATAATTTAGAGTTTCTCAAGAAGTTTCATAGTTTGTAATAGAGATATTTGTACTAGATCTTCCTTGATCACTATACTTGTTGTAATGTCTCTCCCTATATTTTTAATGAAAATAGTATATTTGCAACATAAAGAACAATCTTCACTAGGTTTGAAACATAAACAACCTTAACCCAACTAAATCCAAACAAAAACAATTAATTATACTCAAATGACATAGATCAACTAACTAGTAATCGTGTGAACTTGCATAGAATTTAAATCAAACTCCAACAATGATTAATATTGATAGTGATCTTATCTCTGCAACCAAAGGATTGTTATGATCTAGTCATTAAAACAACAACAATAACAACACAGTTTGCAAATTTGTAATAAATAATGCACTTATAGAAAGACTGAACTATATTGTAAACTTGAAGCTTCAATGCACTACATAATTCATAATTCCCTAAAGAACCAAATGGTTTTCATCCTTTGATTCCAACAATCAATAGATTTTCATCCGTTGATCACAATCTTCTATGGGTTTTCATCTAGAAAAGATCACTTGAACAAAAATTCTCAAATATATTGTAATACCATAATATGGATCCTTACAATTGAAATGTTTTCCTAGTTTTGTATACTAGATTCACCCAAAAGATTAAACTGGTCGATCTAGACCCAAGTTGGTGGCACCTTGGGCCAAATTTGAATTAAACATGCTACACCACAAGTCAACCTCAGTGGTCCTTTTGCATGTTACATCACATGTCATCCTTACAAGCCTTACAAACTTTCCCATCCAAGGTTCAAAGTTTCACGTTCCTTTCAAATTGGCATGCATCAAGTTGCAACCTCAATTGTCAACCTCTCGTAGCTCCTTAACATGCATTGGAAAAAAACCTCAATCCCAATCTTGATAACTCCTTGGCAGGCATTGGACAAAAGCTCCAATCCATGACTTTCGATGGGTCCTTGAAATGTGTTGGGTAGCAACCCTAATCCCCGACCTCAAACAAGTCCTTGGCATGCATCAAGAAACAACCTTGATCCTTGACCTCCAATAGCTCTTTGGCATTCATTGGGTAACAACCTTGATACATAACAGGCCGACAAGTCCTCTACATGTGTCATCACAACCTTGATCCTTGACCTCTTATAGCAACTTAGCATGCATCAGGTAGTAAACCCAAACCCTTACCTCCAGCAAGTCCTTGTAATACATTGGGTAGCAACCCTATTCCTTGACCTCTAACAAGTTCTTGTCATGTGTTGGGCAACAACTCTAATCCCTAAACTCTAATGACTCTTTTAGAAAATAGTCTTTATTTTGACTTTGAAAAAGGGACATGACAATTTCTCCCTCCCTAAGATTTCTTGTCCTCAAGCAATGCAGATTGAGATAGTCCAGTATCTCAAGTCCTATATCTATTAGATGATGCAACTCCTACCAAAGGGAATTGTGCAAACCTAAATATTCAAGTGTCTCCATGCCAATGGCATGAATCCAACTATAATTCACATGTAATATGGATCCTATAGCTTTCAATCTTTGACTTGGATCAATTAGTGAAGCCATCCAACTCCCCATAAACTCCTCTTTGACATGATGGTGAATGAAAATATCAACAAACTTCGACAAGATCAAGGGTCAGCCTATGAATTTTCCTCCATGTTTTTGTTGCACCACTCTAATCTCATGATGATGATAACTCCCTTGAGTTTTGGGGTGCCTTTCCACCATGTTATAGGTTGTGACCCTCATGAATTTTGACTAATCAATTTGCATACATGTCAGAAAGAAGTTGCAATCAACAAAACTCATGCATTTAGTGTAGGAAATTGCATACCCTACGATTTCCAACTATGTATGTCCTATCTTTTGGCTCATGATTTAGAAATATTTTGAACACAAGATGTTAACACCATAATACCCTTTATCTAGAAAAATTATGATGATCTCAAGTTTTGATTGCATTCTTCCTGATCGATAGTGCTATGCGCAAAATCGTGTGTCACACTAATGTCCTATAGAAAATTGTGATTCAAGCCATCGTTGGAATGTTACATTCTCGAGAAATCTTCTAAATGTAATGCTCTTGTGTGGGAATCTAGCTAGATAAAAAATCCATATACACATTATAATGAATATCAAACAAAAATAAAATCTAAAATGAGAAACAAAAATTTTATAAAACACCTTTTTTTTGTATTAAAGAAAGGTATTAAAAATTTATAACAAATAGAAAATAAAAAATCAGAACTCAAAATGAAAATTATATACTAGATTAGTTTCATACAACTTGTTTGTTTAAATTGAATAAATTTGTGTACATACAATACTTTTACGTCGAAGGCGTGTCCCTATTTGAGCTTCACAAGCTCATTTTGCCTATCGATGGTAAAAAAGCAAGGAGAGCCCTTGCAAGAAGGTTGAATGGATAACAACCATTGATGCTTCATCTCACGCCTGACAATGAGAAAAAATCTTGTGCATTCCTCGTCTCATGCCTAAAAAACTCTTGTACATTTAATATTTCCGATTAGAAGGTTGAAAAAATCTCGCAAACGTCCAACCCAAATATTTTTAGTTTTACTTTTGTTTACTTTGAATAGATTAAAGCTACAACTACAAATTGAGAGACATTAGTCAGGGTCTGTGAAATGCTTCAACTATGCCATCCACTTATAGCTTAAAAACCCAAATTCTTTTTCAAAGCATCGTATGCAAGTGAGGGCTTTGCTTTTTCTTTCAAATTTTGAAATCTCCTTTAAGGTATTTCCATTTTTTCTTATCTTTTTTCTTTTGCCTCTGAAAACCCTAGGTTTATATAGTTTTCTAAATACTTTCTTTTAAATTTACAAACCCTAGATTCATATAGTATTGTGCTTTAGGGTTTGAAGCTATGTAGAAATGGTGGAAGTTGCAAATGGGGGCTCACAACCCTCAAAATCTTCTAACAACAGCTATGAAATAAACATAGAAACCTTTCATATTAAACTTCGAAAACCATAGGTTTATATAGTTTTCTAAATATTTTCTTTTAAATTGGAAAACCCTAGATACATATAGTATTGTGCATCAGGGTTTGAATCTGTGTAGAAATGGCAGAAGCTGCAAATGGGGCCTCACAACCCTCAAAATTTTCTGGCAGCAGCTACAAACTAAACATAGAAAGCTTCACTAAAAGATTGCAAATTTTGTATGACCAGTAGAAAGAGCATCTAGGCAGAGCTTCTGGTTCTTAATTTTTATAGTTATTCCCCTTGCTAATTGCTTTTTGATCCTTTATGATTTAACATCAGACTGGAATTAGCACTAAAGTTTCAGAAAAAGTTGACTTAGTATTGTACCAATTAACCTTGTTCATTACATTTTTAGCTATCTATGGTAACTAGGATATTTTGAACTATCTTCTAGCACTCTATATGGTCAGTTCTTGTGGCTTTTTCCATAATATTCACTCCATCATTTCAGTCCCCTCAATCTTGATATATATTAATATATGCTTATTGGAATGGGTTGCACATATCATCCATAATTGATGGGTCAAGACACCACGGTTGTGTCTATATTGTTAACACCAAAAGGTAAAGTGTGACAGGTTTTCCATTTGTAGTCTAGTTACAAGTATTTAACTTGAAAGTGTCTCCCGTCTTTCTGCTTTGAAAAGCTCTATATATAGTTATTGAATGCATGTGATCAATCATCAAGAAGCATGCTTCTAAATGTAGCTTGCATGTGGCTGACTCATCAGTAGTCCAGTCTTTTTAAGTAGGCATTAGATGCAAATGAATAATAGATTTGGCATTGGTAAACCAAGTATCCACCAACTTTCGAGTCCATTCCATGGAGAGATAGTTCTTGAAGAAAAGTATATGAAATGGTATGCAAGCTTTCATACAAGTCAACATGTAGTATCAACGTAGAAAGAGATCAATTTAACACAACATGTTCTTCCTATATTTTGGTACACTGTGTGGGAAGTAATCTCTTCAATCCTCCATAGATGTGAATGAATTCTACCATCAAATATTAACTTGTCCAGTCTAATTCATAATAATGCCATTTCATTACCCTAGCAGTATAGATAAAATTAAAGAAACTATAATCAAAATTTAAGCTAGCAAATATGTGGTGCAAATGTTGCTCTCTGGTCCAATTTCCTAATTAGAAAACCCTTTCTTTCACAGAATTTCATAGATTATGAAAGATAGGGAAATGGATATACATTAGGAGTGGGGACCAATACTATAGAATAAATTTGATTACTTAAAAACATCATTAAATCATGTACTGCATAATGTTTTAAATTTATACAATTTAAGATGCATCTTTGCGCATGTTCCTTAGAGTATCAAATATAAATCTCCCCTTGTATAACAAAATTCACAAGATTTCATTAAGGTGGAATTCTAATTTTAATCTCAGCGGCCTTTTTTATTCCTCTTTCTGTGCATCTCCACTCTTGTACTTAATCTATGCATTGCTCATTTCTCAACCTGTACACACGAGTACATACTACAACCTTTTCATGTGTACATATACAGTACTGATCTATGCAACTTAGAAATATATATGCTTTATCTCAAGCTTGTGTATCTAAGCACTCATGTTATTCACTTGATATTTATTGACCCATAAGCACATTTCCTTCATTTTGTATGCTAGCATAGATCAATCCTAATATTGATCCAATATTGTGCATAGAGGCAATGCCCCAATATCACATACACAGTGATATCGTATGTATCAATTTTCCAAAACAAAAGAAACATAGACATTAATGCATAGGATTCTATGATAATACATATATTTCTTTCCACTCACATTATTGCATTTTAACCTGCAAAGACAGCTTGTACTTGTGCATATCCTACAATTAATTCAAAGATTTTGAGATTGTCTTTGCAAAATCCATCTTGTGCATATCCTACAATCATTCCATTCCATGAGATGACATCTCTTTGGGGCATTTTTTCAGACAGTTCACATGCCCTTTCTATGCTAACACATTTTGCATACATGTCCACTAGGGTAGTTGCAACTGCAACATCCGATAAAATTCCTCTATTCTTTATGGTTTGATGGATGTCCATACCCTGTTCCAATGCTCCTATTTTGGCACAGAATGCTGGAAAAAGTTTGGACTCTGGCTTTACACCTGCCAATTGCATTTGCTTGAAAGTTTCTAAAGCTTTTAAAAAACAATCATTTTTTGCATTTCCTGCAATCATTGCATTCCATGTGATAACCTCTCTTTGAGGCATTCTTTCAAACAGTTCACGTTCCTTTTGTATGCTTCTAGAACAAAAGATAACTCATGCATTTTCAAGTGAGAAAAAAAAATCTAATTTTTGTGTTCCAACTGGGCATCGATTATGCTACATTATTGTTGATTTTACCTAATTTTACCATTAAGAAGGATGCAAGTAATCATGCATGTCTACTAGGGCATTTGTGACTATGTCTGACAAAGTTCCTCTATCCTTTATGATTCAATGGACATGCATATGTTCCAAAGCTCCCATTTTGGCATGTGGTGTAAGAGACTCCTTGGTGTGCTTGCACAATCAATTAAGAAGACTTTACACTGTCTTCATCCAGGAACCTGATCCCTTTCTAGGTTCTTACTAGGCTTAGATTATCAACTAAGTCCTATCTCACTCTTCTCCAAGAGCTTCACTCCTTGTGCTTCACCTTAGAGGACTGACACCACTTGATCTTGCAAAAACTCTTCCCTACACTTAGAAGAATCTAAGTGCCATCTTCACTCTCGACCTTGAACTGCTTGCAGGGGTGTCAAGGATACTGGAATCATGCATTTCACATCCATTTGGATCCATTTTTGATGCTTTGCAATCCTCCTCTTTACCGATTTCAAGAATTTACCTTGAATAGGCCTAATTGCTTGTAGCCCTTACCAGTCACCTTTTTGCTTTTCTTGTTCAAACTTGCCAAACAACCTAGCAAATGAACTTCAGTTCCAAATACCCTTTTTGAACCTTTAAATGTTTCATAGGGTTTCAGACCCCTGCCTCCTCCGTACAGTGGGTTCCTACAATCTAGGGAAAATAGGGCTAATAGGCCTAATTCCTAGGGTTTCAATGATCTCTTGCTAATTTCTCACACAAATGGATTGATTAAGCCTCAATCCTTCTAGCATTCTTAAGTAAGGTTATGCTCCACCTGGAACTGTACTTTTTCCATACAGTACCTCCTTCCCCTGCCTATGTTCTTCAATTTTCTCTATCAAACCTCTAACCGGACTTCCCAAGCTTGCCTAAGGTTTGATTTTAAAAATTCTTGCTTGACTCCACATGACTCATACTGCTAAATATTTACAAATCATTGGCTCCCCTATCATATTCATCTAATCTCAGGAGGATCCGGTGGCTAGACTTTATGGGGGAGCCATAGAAATGACTGACTATTCAGAATAAAACAATAAAGATCCTAAACTCTACTTATTTACACAAAACACCTAAATTAAATCAAATGAACTTGCTTCCAAAAGAAATAATGCTTGGATATGTTTTGTAAACTCAGATCCAATACCAAATCAATACACACAATCCATTTGATATCACTGTCACCTGAAAACACACAGAATTTACATAAAAATAGAGTTCTCTCTATTCAAAAGCATAACTAACTACTTAATTACATTCTCTTAATCTTATAACTCGAGCCTCTTGCCTCATAGATGTCTTTTGCCATGTTTCTATGGATGTTGATCGATCCCACACTCCTAAGTTTGAGGGAATCCAATACAACTAAGTTGCATGCAACCTGACAAATGTTGTCATGCAACTTTGCAACAACTTTTTGCAACTTTGTCCTTATGCCATGATCCTAAATCTTAGGACCTCTACCTCCTTGATTCTGAGCAACCAACCTCTTAACTACCTCTTGGCATCTTCTAACAACTTAGATGTGTTTAGAACACATTTAATGCTCTACTTTCAAATTAACCTACTAAGTTAATTAAAGCAAAAGATACTTAACAAAGACTAATCTATGGTGACCTTAGTCCTAATGAATAATTCACTTATTCCACACACAAGCAAGACCTCATAAGGTCCAAGATAAACACACTACTACCTTGACTTGGCTAAGGTCAGGTACAAGCCAAAAATGATAACTAGCAAAATGGAGGTTAGCCTAGGTGCTCCTGCACCAGCATGGGAAGGGAGGATGCTAGCAAAGGTTGTGGAATTTGGCTTTAAACCTGACAATTGCATTTTGTTGGAAATTTCCAAAGCCTTTTTAACAAATCCATTATGTGCATATGCTGCATAGCAATTCTAATTGCAATGATTACTATGATATAAACATTGAGTGCTCTCATTACTGTTACACTATATATATTTGAACAATATTTTTGTTATTTTATTATGCCGGCTAATAAAATTAGTGTAGTGATTGTCATTGTATTATGAGAACACCGTTTGTCAGCGATCAAATATAACACTCATGTTTGTTGGCTTGTATGACCTAAACATTGTTGTAAGCTCTGAAAATCACCATGTTTGTGATATTCCTAAATCTCACATACCATTACTGAAGTTGTCTCTATCCCTTATCTATATCTCCTTACCCCTCTGACTCTACCCTCCTTTGTCTCTCCCTCTCCCTCCCTCTTTCTCTATTGCAAACATAGCATGAACTTGTTGGTAATGAAGCCTAATTATCTTCTTGATTAAGACATTTTTTTTCAGTCATATTTAGATCCCTGTAAGTGGATGTATAGTTTATTTGCAGCTATCATTTCTCCATTGAAACCTCTTTTGCTCAAACAACATTCTCTAAATGACTCGCCCATCGACCTCATGTACTACACAAATTAATGTAAAAAAATATAACAAATTTTTCCCAAATTAACATTCTACACCTCTTCGGCGTACCCATTGCACACGAAGGTGCGATTGCTAATTCTTATGTAAAAGAAAATAAATCAAAAACATATATAAATATGAGACTTGGTATGGTGCTATCTTTTTTCAAGGGAAAGAAGGCCTCTTATCTTTGAATATGTGTAGGCAGTAGGTAAAACCAAAATATTGTGGAGCCAATGTTGTCTCTAAGCGAGACACTTTTGGGACTGAAATTTCTACCCTCCAAAATAACGTCTCAAGTTGCTCCGAAATGACGTCACTGGCTACTCCGAAGTTCTCGTGATATTTTAACCCATGTTGCCTAGGCTTAGCCACACACGTCAACAACCAACCCCACGTGATTTGGACGAGTGGCAGGTATTCAAGGGATTTCGTTTCTTCCTTATGTTTCGGTGTAAAGCTTAGCGAAAGGATAAATAGAAGACATCGCAGCAAAGGAAAATATAAATGCTTGTGAGTCTCGGAGGAAATAAAGAATCGGTAGAGCAATGGCTGAAAGAAGGTGCATCATGGCATTTCTAGTTCTTGTTCTGGTGTTGTCTCTGCTTCATTACAGTGCGGAAGAAGAGGAGGACCGGTGCAGATGCAGTTATAATATGGAGAGTAAAGGGAAGAAATCATTTGAAATGGGCAACTGCAACAACAGAAGAGTGCTCCCCAGGAAGCACTTCAATCCGCTGGTTATTGCCATTTCTGGGGTCTATGCGGGCGTCGCACTATTTTGGGTGGCCTTTGCTTTTCTGTGTTGGGAGTACCTTCAGATTTCCACATATGACTTTGGTGAATATGACATAATGTCGCGCCCCAGGATTCGATCGCGGAACCACAAAGCTAAGTCTTGCTGAATCGTCGGAGCACAAGCGTTATTCAATTCGCTTAGAAAAGTCTAGCATATATGCAAAGGATTGGCAGAGACTGACTTCACAAGTTAATGTAAGAAGTAATATAATTAGTCTAAACGCGTAGTAGAGTTGGCTTGTGGGTGGGAGATCTCACCCGCAGAGGACTTGTCTCGCCCTAGTTCCCATAAGGTATCCAAGGTAAGGGCTGTTGGGCCGCTGGACTGGGTCCCAGCACACCCCTCTAGTATAAAAAAATAAAAAAATAATGTCACATAATTGATATGAATAATATTAAGGGAGTTATGATAAATTCTCTAATTTTTGTATTTCAGTGTAGGAGGTAATTGTAATTATTTTAAATCAATTTTATTGCATAATTGTAAATATTTTAATTGGATTTAGTGGATAATTGTAATTATTTTAATTGAATAATGTCTCATTTATTTGTTGTATCAAAGTTATTAAAATTAAAATTATAATTAAGAGGAGTAACAATTAAGGATTCAAAGAAAATCTAAATTAATAGATTTTTGTTAATTAAATTTTTAATATATTTAATTAACTCTTCTTTTTTTATGAATAGGCAGCTATCTATATTAATTCAAATATAAAGATACATATTCACAAAAAAAGGGTGGGTGGTAAAAAGGCACACTCCGAGAGTCAAATGGGCAACGCCTAGAAAAAGCAACAGATCACATGGGCTAAGCCCGGAAGTTCAAAATTACAAAATAATTAAAAAGTCATAAAATGGTTTTCATATTTTTTATTAATTAATAATTTACTATAATGTATAATTTAAATTTTTATATAAAAATATATATTCTTTATCAAATATAGGTTCTTAATGGAGATTTGTACTTTTTATTGAATATTATTTTTATTATTAATTATAGTAATTATAATTACACATAATTATCAATAACATGTTTTTTTGTCTACTTACTTTAAAATATTGTGTTTATTGAACAAGGACATTATGTGTAATTTTTACCATTGTCTCAAATAAAATTAATTAATTTTTAATAATTTATGCTAATTAAAATAGAAAAAGTGTTTTTAATTATAACAAAATAAAAATATTTTATAAAAATTACTTATAGAGAGGGCTGCAATAAGGTGTTTGTGGAGAATTTTTTTTTCACTCAACCAACCACCTTTTATACTATTTCTAGTATTCTATTAGAAAAATAATAACAATCGACTATAATAGTGGTCCCTTTATTCAATAAAATGTTTCTTTCTGTTAGTTCGAGAAATGGATTGAATTAGCTTTTGCAATTGTGAGAATCAAAATTTGATATGATTAATTTAATGTCCAAATAAATGTACTAAAGAGGAGAATAGATTAAGTTGACTTTTGTTTTGGATATTGTTGTCTTAAAATTTTAATGGTACATAATATCAAATTTCAAGTCTAGCATAAGTTGATCTAATGGTCTTAGGTATACCTACATCATTGAGTCACCTTGTTTGAGGTTGTTGTTCAACCCTAAAGTGTGATGTTCAGTTTGTCTTAAAAGTTATAATGTCAAAGTGTTCAAGTGTATAAATGATTCTAAGTAAAATTAGGTTTCAAGAAAATAAAAATTTTAAGGAAAAAGATTTAAATTCTTTATTTGATTGGTTTTTGATGTTTATATGCACCCTTACAATTTTCTACTCTTCTACCATTCGACCCTAAAGCCCCAAAATTCGTCCTTTAGATTTTTTTAGTCTTTTCATGTAGCCTTGTAGTTTCTACACAACAACATCCAAACTTTAAAAACCTAAAAACATGCACCATGCTATAGATATAAACTCTCTAAGCACATTTGAAGTTGTTGCTTAGTTGCTTCGTTGACCTTAAAGTTTGCAAGAATATGAAAGGTTAGAGATTTACAATTTCCAAGTGCATCCATAATCTTTTCAACATGCATCTCAATCCTAAAACCCTAAAGCAATATAAGAAGTAGAAATTTAGACTTTTGGATAATCCTTAAACTTGCAAGCATGCAAGTGCTCTTGGACCACAGAAAACCACATGCATGTATATATTGTGTGTCTTCCCATCCTCTTTCTAGTCCTACTTAAGAGCACCCACATCCCACAAAATTATTACTAAAAGCAAAAAATAACCATTTCATTCTTGTGCATGTAAAAACTTACAAAACCTTTGATTTTATATTTCATTTACAACATGAAACCTGCCATTTTCATACATGGAAGTGATTATTTTATATCTTTAACTTACCACAAACATTGAAGCACCACCCTTGCTCCTAGTATATTTATTTCATAATAAATCCATGCATATTGCTAAAAAGAAGATTGTATGGGAGGAGGTTTCAATCCACTTTGAAGATTATTTGAGTTAAACGTTGATTTGTAGCAACATTTATGGGATTTCCCTATTTTAGAAATTTCCCTTTGATTCTCTAAGTATCCTTCACCCCATCAAATCACTATTTTTTTTTCTTGTCAAAATATCCTTTGCAATAATTAGGACTTATCTTAAGGTTTTTGAAATTTAATCAAAAATTACAACATCCCTTCCTTTTAGAGATTTGGACTTACATTGCACCCATCTACTACAAACTTACTCCCCCACCCTAAAATCCTACATAAGTGTATAGTCCTAGAGTTTTATAATTTATTCACATATTTGGATTAA
The DNA here is from genome assembly GCA_007258455.2 of Sequoia sempervirens. Lineage (NCBI taxonomy): Eukaryota > Viridiplantae > Streptophyta > Pinopsida > Cupressales > Cupressaceae > Sequoia > Sequoia sempervirens. Next base: position 65,978 of record VDFB02365505.1, read on the forward strand.
GTGCAAGTGCATCCAAACTCTAAAACCCCACATCCTTATTCTCTATTTTTTCAAATTTATTAATCACATCTAAGCCTCCTACTAAACTACATTTAGTGCCCAAAATGTTGTTTGTATATCCCTTTCAAACTATTGAACTCCATGAACACTTATTGCATAATGGAATAATTAAATTCAAACCCTTAAATCTTACAACAAGATATAAACCCATGTGTTTGTATTTTCAAAAAAAATATTCACTTGCCTCTAGAGCATAGAAAGTTGGTTGGCTACAAATTAATCAGTTTTTCTTATACTTCTAAAGTCAACGTTTTTTAATCTCACTTCATTTTATCTCCCAAAAAGAAAACATGAAGCAAACGGGTTCTTATACTTTCCAATATCATATCAGAGGTTGCCCAAATTTCTAGGTAGATAGTGACAATGAACATGATGATCTTATAAAATGGACTTTTCTAGACTCAAGGCCTTCCAAATTCACAATTTGAGAATAAAATAGGTACTTAAGGAAGACTTAAATGATAGTAAGGTTCTTAAGTCATATGAAAATTAAAGTATATTTGATAAGCCAATATAAAAAAAATAGTTGATTTTTATTAGAATGCAAATAAGCTGAAGAAATACTCAACCTGCATAGTCACAAGGATTTTAACCTAGATAGAGAAAAATAATAATGAATGAAAAGAAAGAAAGTTAGAGTCACCCATGAAAAAGAAAAAATTGAAAGGATTCTATGTATGGAGCTTTGGACAAAGCAGTTCAAAATGTTTAACCTTTACAACAAGAGACTTCTTATAATGCTGAGAAGTTTGTAAGAAAGAAGAAACCTATGATCAAAATCAAGTTTTCATCGAGCAATCAAGAGAGTGAAGACATTTATTTCTAAGATTATCCTCCAAAATAACCTCATGAGAAAAAAATTTCTCCTCTTAAAAGGAGCCCTCATTGGTATAAAGATATCCTTCTATTATCAAGGATCCTCCTCCCACAAAATATCCATCCACCCAAAGTCTCCTCTACCTAAGAAGTTTCCCTAGATCCTCCTTAGAGGTCCCCTTCATGATCATCTCATAGGCCGCCTTTAAAATAAATCCCTCTAAAGAAGAAATTTTATTATGAAGTTGCAATATAGGTAGACTCTTCCACTCTTGATGCCCATTAAAGCTCAATTGAACTCTCAAGAAAAGAAATAAATAACCACTACATTGGTTGTTTTAAGGATATCTCAAAATGTATCTCTCTTTACCCATGCACCTCCACCTAAAAAGGTAAAGTTGATATCCTTCATTAACATGTAGATGCTCAAGCATGATATATCTAGAAATTTGTGTGCTTCCTTATGTAATAAAGAAGATGAAGAAATAAAAGTACTTAACTACCAATTTTCCAAGGTGGCATTTGAAAAACAAATAGGGAATGTGAGAAAGAGAGCATAATTTATTTTTTGGCATCAAAAAATGTTTGAAGGAATGCATATTGACAAGGAGACCAAAGAACAACTAAAAGAGAAAGTGAATTAACTCACATCTTATGTTGAATACTAAGTTGGTCATGTTTTTTCTTTCTCATCAATGCCACCATACCATTCATAAATATTGCAAATAAAGATATACTACCTACTAGTGAGATCAATTATATTATAAAATAAATTTATGTACAAATAAATTACTTTCATTAGGCTAAGATATTATAGATGAATAGGTTGTCCTTCACCATAAAATCCACGATTAATTCTTTAACAAATATACTAGAAATGGAATCTTGATGAAGAATTCAAGGTGCTAGACTAGAATCTACCTAAAATTAAGGTTACAAAGATAGATTTTGATGCCCTTGTACAACATAGGGAATTTTTGGTGGATTTCATCTTGAGTTACATATGGAATGACATCAGTAATAAAATATTTTTTATTAATGTATTATTTTCCAAGGAATTTCCATTGGATCTTATTTGATCTAGTTGGGTCTTTTAATCTCCACTATTCCTTTTGAAGTTATATAAAAACACTTGAGCACCTCTTTTATTTGTGTACATTGGCCTTGGCAACTTGGACTGGGATACATGAATTTTTTAGATCTTTTAGAGCTAAATTATTTTCTTTGCACATAATTCTTCTAAGCGATTAACCATGGAAGAGGACTAAATTGACAAAAGAATGGTAATTCTTTCAAATGAAAAATCTATT
>VDFB02365506.1:0-11426 GCA_007258455.2 Sequoia sempervirens
AAGGCGTATCCTATTTGAACAAGACCGAGCTAAGTTTGGCGATCAATGACTGGAGCGTCTGAAACCATTTCGTCTGTTGATTGTCGAGCTCACATATCCTATTTGAATTTTTTACTATCGGCTATATAGTGCGAAGTTTCAATTTGAAACTTGACAAATGCATGTATACAACTCCCTTCTGCCGATATATAGCTCCCTTTCGTCATAAACAAGTTTGAATCCTTCGCGTAGGTATATATCGTGTTTCCAGGAAACTAAACGAAGTTATCAGATATCTCACTTCAAATCAGATATCGCATACTAAATATCTCATATGCTTTGAATGCCATAAATTTTCTTTTAATGCAATCTGTGTAGTTGGCATATGCATTTATGCATTGCACTGTACATCACCGCCCATTGCAACTAAACGAAGTTAATGTGAGCACTTCAAAGCTCTTTAATGTCGTTGCTATGGAAGACCTCATTATAAAGGAAAACAGTCTCTGGGGTTGTCACAAAATGGGCACAGTTCCGAGGATGGTTATCATTATGGTGATGCTTATCTAAGTAATTTAACTAGGGATGTTCTTTCCCCATTGTTCAATCTGGAACAGTTGGAGCACTTTGATCCTAGCTAGAATGACTTCTTTGGAGTTCCCATCCCTCTTGGATTGGGTAGAGCAGACTCAAGAGTTTGCGCTACTTGGACTTGTTGCACGCTGGGTTTAGTGGAGATATTCCCACAGACCTGGGGAACATGTCTACTTTGCACTACTTGGATCTATTTGGCTCCGGCTTTCTGAGAATGGTGGACATGCGGATGTGGATGAGAAACATGAACTATGACACACAATCGTGCATGGATCCCAACGTCATGAAGTCCAAGCAGGAGGTGTACTATTTTGTGCTTGATGGGGGAGGCCAGACACTTCCCACCCTGCACAACAAGTTTCAATGGGGAGTGAATTTTGTGGTCAGGACTTTGAAGGTGCATGGGTCGATGATCTTGTAACAGAGGCATAGATTCTACTTCCCCGCCTTATTAATATTTAAATGTTATGATAAATTGTATAGCAGTGGTGATTAATATAACTTTTATTGATATGCAAGGCATTATCAACCTGGATTTGAGAGACTCGTTCAATCTTCCATGGTATTTCCCAAATGCAGTTGGAATTGAGAGAAGCATTAGATAAAAGTGGTAGTTTTGATATTGAGCGAATGGAAGTGTGAAGGAGTGCCAAGCATGTCTGAGAAGGAATTTGAAGAGTTTAATAAAAGATCCAGCTACTTTTGCAAAGAATAAGGTAAATCTGGTTATAAGTTTTTTAGGGTGTTTAGTTGAGAGCCACATTGGCAATAAGTGTGCAAACGTTCTATTTAAGAGGTTCCAGCAGAGAGCTGAAGCACGTCTCCATACATGTCCACCCTCAAGATTTGTCAACTATACTGTTTCATCCCTTATTAGAAAATAGTTTGTTAGTCATATCACAACACTTATTGTTTGTACTCCACGCCTCCATGCTCTCTCCAATGTGGCGAGACTATTGGAAACTTTACTGTAATTGATTTTGTGGTTTTACTTAACTTCGTCTTATTTATCTTCCTGTTACAAACCCACCTTCACCTTGTTTGATAATATTGGCACTGTCAGCAAACATTTAAAGGCATATAGTGCAAACTGGTGAGACGAAGTGGTGGGTCAGGTCGTAAAAAACAGTCAAAGGGATTTTGGTAGAGGTTTATGAAAATAGACAGAAAGGCCTAAATTTGAATGTCATGTGACTTTATGGATAGTTGAGCTTGTAGTCATGAATAACATGACAGTCAAGAAGATACAAATGAGAGTCAGTTCTCTAGCAGATAGTAATGTTGGTTTCCCATCTTCCATTTTACTTGATGCTTTGGTGTCCATGTCTTTTAATGAAGATTTTTAGTATTTAGAGAGCAGCTGGTCACCATAACAGGCAGTACTTTTCAATGAAGAAAGACAATATCAAGCGAAATGTATGATGTAAAATAGCTTAAAACTAAAAAATGCTAGGATTCTAATCTTTTGGACTATAGGTGTTCTCTATAGATCTCATTTTTTATAACACTATTTGTCATTATTGTAAAAAGATTTAATATTTTATTTCCTATAAAGAAATATAATACATCAATTTAAAAAATAAGTAAAAATATGCTCATATTAATATAGGTACAAGAACTAATAATAAAATAGAAACCTTGACATACCATCTAAAAGAGATCTCACATTATATCTCCATAGAGTTCAATGTTTGATATAGAGTATCTAATACTATTTATGTCTACTTCAATCTAATAATGTAATATTTGCCTCTTCCTAAACTTATTTCTAACATATTTAACTTTCTTCATTAAAATATTATTTATTATTTCATAGTTTTAAAAGTTATCTTTGCTTATAAAGGAAAATAACCTTTCTATGGAGTTAATTTAAGCTAATTAAATAAATATAATGAATTAAGCACAAACCAACATAAGTTAATTAATTAAAGTTTGGTATGGCAATTTAATCAATGCTTTATAAGTTCAATGTAAATATGAAAATTAAGGTAGTTATCAAAATGAATGATGATGGGAAGTATTTTAGAATTAGACTAATATGTGCTCCAAAAATAATGTCTCACATTCAATAGAATGTATCATAATTTGAATGATCTTCCACACCTCTTTCGTATGCATTGCACACAAAGGTGTGATTGCTAGTTATTTGATTATGACAAATATTTATGTAAGTGATGTGATTATCCCATACAATATCAACTACTAAAGGATCTTGACCCACATGTAAAATCAAATCTATTAAATTAAAATGGTAACAAGTGTCACATAGTGACCAACATATTTGAAAGTTAGTTGAGCTATCTTTGATTTTTAATAATGATAATATAAGTAGTATACTTAGTCTAAAAATTAAAATAGTAACAAGTGTCGCATAATGGCTAGTCTTTGCCACTATTAAATATTTGAAAAAATTTAGTTGAACAATCATTGATCTGTAATGAGAAGAATAATAGTAATAGTCCCTTACTCAAGTTGGATGCCAACTACAAACAACTTGTAATAAAAACATAAACTATTATTTATCATTTATAAAATTATGGCCTACTCAAAGCCTAAACTATAATGGTAACAACATCACATAATGGCTAGTCTCTACCACTACTAACATATTTAAAATTAGTTGAACAATCTTTGATTTATAATAATATTACTCCATAAGTTAAGTTGGATGTCTACAAAAAAACTTGTAACAAAGACTTTTTCATTAAACTATTGTTTCTCGTTTGTAAAATTATAGGTTACTTGGAGCCTAAATTTAAGAGTCAACCTTACTCTTAAGTATTATTTTTTATGGTTATCTATTCAAACGTAGTTTTTTATCAATATGCCCTTGATCTATTGGTGAAGTTGAATGGTTATAAATAAGCCTACTAGGGATCAAGTCTCGTTGAGTGCAAGACCCCAACATCATAAGAGGTGAGGCAAAGATCATGTCCTAGACGAATTTGGCAGAATGTATACCTCATTCTTTGGCTTTCAATGAAAGAGGTTTCAACTAAAAGACTTATGTTCCCTATCAAGTAGCTAAAAGTTCTCTATAGATGATATAACATCTTTGATAAAAATTAAAAATTTAAATAAAAATTTAAATAAAAATATATATAATCAATATACTCTCTTTTATAACATACAATAAATTACAAATTTCTAAAACGAGGAAAATATAAACTTAATCCAAAAATTCTAAAATGCAAGTGCATGTACACCATCTTGTATAATATTTATGAAAGGATTTAATCTATACAACTTTAGGAAATTGTAAAATACAACCATTTGACCATCAAATTCAAGTCTAGGGGTGCTTGTCCTTATTCTTATCCTTGTTATCTATCACATCTATCAAATCATTTTAAACCCTATCTTTAAGTAATGTAGGCATGGTGGCACCAAGGCAAACGAGTCATACACATTCTACCAACTTGTTTTGGGTTAGCCTTTAATGACTGTTGTGCCTACATGTGATAATGTCCAAGGAAAATACACAATGGAGCATAGACCAAAGATAATTTGTGTTTAATGGCCAAAATTTATAGCTAGCATGTTGCAGATTTCATAAAAAATTAGCATGTGAAGAATTGTTAATCTCTTAGAAAAATGTAAGAAAGTATCTCTTATGTGAGATAAGATCGTCCACACAAATTTTTCTAAAAAGGATTGAGGTTTTTTTAATTGGATTAAGAAAAATAATTACAACGTCAAAATGCTCCCACCAGTTGAAAAAAAGAAAGAAAAGGAAACAACAAGAGAAATAATTGTTTAGTAGTTAAGGAAAAACATAAACAAATAATACAATAGAAAAAATCAAGTAAAATCAATCATTATTGAGGTTTTGATAAAGTATTTGTGCGAATGGAGGTACTATTTCAATTAAATAAATAAGAAACTCCAATAGAATTTTAGTGTTACAGATTTTTTTTTTTGTATTGAAAATTTTTGGAAGAAGAATTACAAAGTAAATAAATAATAGTCCAACAAAGGGACTGAAGAAAGAAGGACAACTAAAATGAACATCACCAAATGAAGCACACATAGTGGGCAATCAAAACCAATAACACTATCCCATCTGAGAAATTACAGCCAACACTAAATATTTGCCACTAGTGACAAAGCTCAGCTTAAGGAAAAACACTAACAATCACACAGCTAAGAGTTGCAACCAACATTACAACTAGAAATTCAACTAAACAAAGTCATTACACTTTAAACTTAATTTATTTTTATAAATATTTATCACCATAAAGTTCCCCTACGTGTAGGTGCAAAAACTAATGTTTAATCTCGTCCAAATGCTTGTTGATATCACCACTTTTTAGCCTCGTCTTCTGCTACAAGTATAAAACAATGAATTGAAATATAATGTCAGAGTAAAACTTTAGAATATCTGTTTTCTAGTGCAAAATATGATTAGAAAACAATGCTAAACATCTCTTTTTCCATAAATGCATCAAAATACATTTTCTCATAGGATCGACAACTATATTATTATGAAGTTTAACACCAAATAATGCTTCTTTCCAACGCGTAAGACATGATCAAACACAACAGAGAATTGACCAAAAATTATGTTCTATTTTACTCTTGCTCTAAAACAGTCCCAAATTAAGAATTAAGAATTGAATTTCGTTTGAGAACAAAGTCTTAACATCATAAGAACAAGGTAACACTGTTGACATGACTCTGTACACCCTTAAATCTAGGGGCCACGACCCTCTCCCTTTCTTCCCTGGATAAATGACCACACGAACTCAAGTTTCAGCTTTTCCAGAGTCAGACGATCTAGACTAGCTACATTTAACATTATACAAATGAACAGTCCCGTACAAGCGTTTTCTGGGCCCATAGGACAATCTCTATTTTGACAGTAGATGACTTCATTATTTTATTTATTATGTAAAGTTTTATAATTTCTAGGGCTTGGGAATCATGAAGTCACGATAATATATTTAAAAAAAAATCAATCTCGAGAAATTTATATGATTTTTTATTTTATTTCGATTGCTTTACAGTTTGAATGCTAGGAATTTCTTTGAAGTTGTCGGGTTTGCTGAAATTAGCCGTGTAGTGCACAACTTAGCTTCTATACAAGCTTCAATGTATCATTTCTTCGTCTCTAAGTATTCTTTATTCTTCTGAATTATGAATTATTAGTGCTGTTCTCCAACTAAACATACATGTCATGTCAACGTTGCAATCAAATATTAAACAATTTAGTCATCAATATTTTAAATGATTATTCCATAGATTATTTGATTAACGAGTTTATATATTAGAAAAGAATATTTATAAAAATAAAAATAAAACAAACTAATTCTAAGTGAATGAAAAATCAGTTAGTTAATTTTAAGGTTGTATGACAGGGAGTTAAAAAATGGATTTGAAATTTGATAAAATTAAAAGAGAGAGTGGATGCTTTGGATTATTCCTATCAACCGCGGAGAAGTTATATTCTTGAAAGAGAGGTCACAAGTTCAAATCCTACAAGAGATAGAATATGTACCACCCATATTGTGAAGCAGAGTTAAGTGCAGTGGAGAAGTTATATTCTTGAAAGAAAGGTTACAAGTTCAAATCCTACAAGGTATAGAATATGTACACCCCATACTGTGAAGCAGAGTTAAGTGCAGTGGAGAAGTTATATTCTTGAAAGAGAGGTCACAAGTTCAAATCCTACAAGGGATAGAATATGTACAATCCATATCGTGAAGCAGAGTTAAGTGCAGTGGAGAAGTTATATTCTTGAAAGAGAGGTTACAAGTTCAAATCCTACGAGGGATAGAATATGTACATCCCATATTGTGAAGCAGAGTTAAGTGCAGTGGAGAAGTTATATTCTTGAAAGAGAGGTCACAAGTTCAAATCCTACGAGGGATAGAATATGTACACCCCATATTGTGAAGCAGAGTTAAGTGCAGTCTCATATACTTATATCATCTATAGATTAAAAACAGACTACCTGATATCGTGGACTATAAAAGAAACTTTCATTTCTTTTCCTTTTATCCTGCCTTCAATTTGGATTACTGTCAGCAGTGGACAGCGGTGAGATTTCCAAAAGCGTAAAAGACAAGGAATGTAATTGGACGAAGTGCGCGCGGTTTCGTGGTGGCATCCGTTCAGTTTTAGTGGATTGTGACTTTAGATTCTGTCTTTCACGTGACATCAACAAATACCATAAAAAATTCCTCTAAACCCATCATCTCCCTTTCGTTTTTTCTCTATATATACCGAGTGTTATGACACAATACTCGCCTGTTCTAGTTCCGCTCCTTACGAATTTCTGCTCGTGTTTATTGTGTAGCTTTTTTGTTCTCATCTCAGGTAGCTCTTGAATGCTGTGCGAAAATATGTTTGCTTGAGGATATTGTTTTCATGATGTTCATTACATGCAAAGTTTGCAATGTTGGTGGTTTGACATTCACTGTTTCCGTGTATTTGATATGGTTTAAACTTATCTTTCATATCAAAATCCATTGCTTTCGTAGTGTAAAGTTCTGATTTTTTAGATCATCGCATGTGGGTATTAATAATTTCGTTATTTGCAGGATCACGAAAATGTTTGGACACCATCACCAACACCATGATCAGCAGCAGCCTACTGAAGCCCCTTATGGAAGTGGTCCTTACCCTCCAGCTCCTTTACAGGGAGACACTGTGAAGATCTACTGCGAGGCTAATCCTGACTACTATCTTGCCAACTTTAATGGCAAAGTTGCCATGGCACCTGCCAATGAGTCTGACCCAAATCAGGTTTGTTGTTATGACATTAGATTCTGAGATGGGCTATGAATGTGGATATCTTAGGGAATGCTTATTGATTGACAGTGAAGCTTGAGCGTGAGTAGATAATGAACACTTCATGGATTTTGTAGCAATGGATAATGGACACTTCATGGAGCGTGAAGGCCAAGGATGAAGCAGGATTCCCTGCATTTGCCTTGGTGAACAGGGCTACAGGTCAGGCTCTAAGGCATGGACGTGCAGAGAAAGAAAGAGTCAGTATTTTTTTTCTTAAAGCCATTCTGTTTTATCTGGTGTTTAAGGAACTATAAGGGGTTTTCAGGCATGTGCTTAAAATTGTTTTTATACTTGAATGGTGCAGGTTACCTTGGGTCCATACCACCCTGACGATTTGAATGAGGCTGTACTGTTTACACAGAGTGCTGATGTGGGAAGGGGGTATCAGTGCATCAGGCCGGTGAATGACATTAGCCTTAATCTGGATGCTAAGGTCGAGGATGATAAACATCACGGCGGTCTTCATGAAGGGGCAGAGGTTGTTCTCTTCAAATGGAAGAAGAAGGAGAGTCAGAAATGGAAGATCAGTCCCATCTGTAAGTTTAGTATGTAACTGCATTATATGGAATTATTTTTCTTCGGTACGTTTAAATGTAAAATGATTGAATATCTGGTGAAAGTCATGTTTTGATAAAGGGTTTGGGGACTTCATCTAACAATTCAGATTGCTTGTGTCACTGTATTGCAAAACTATAATGTATCCAGAGTTTTGGGCTTACAGTGATGATATTGTAGACCTTATTCAAAACTTTAAATTGGTTGACCCGTTGCAGTGGGATGTTTCCATTGGATTTTCAGGAACTTTATAAATATACCAAAACCCAGATTAGTCGAGTTTCCTTTGTTAATGTGATGGAAGTACTAATTTTTGGATTGCACTGGCTCGTGTCATGATTGGATAACAAGGGCCTTTTCCCAAAACCCATATTGTTTGAGTCTCTGCTAATTTGATGGTTCTGAAAAGTTTTGACCTTACAAGGGTCTGATAATGGACATCTCGTATTCCACATTGCTTAATCTTTTGTTCATCATCTATATGTTAAAATAAGTAAATCTGTTTGTTTCTATTTCTGGTTGGGAAAGTTTCCCAACGTTCTTTTGGTATCTTTTTCAGCTGCAGCTGTTTTTGTATATATCTCTCTTTTTCTCAATAAAGTTAATAAGGGCATTTGCTGCATTTCCGTGTGATCATAATAGTATTCTCTGCCTCTCTGATTTTAATCACAGCTTTATTGTTTACAGTTTTTATATTTTTCTGGTTTTGCTGTATACTGTTATCTCTTGGCATTTGTTTCTTTTAATTCTTCTAGCAATATATTGTATCTGTAGACTTTTTCAGCTTTCAATGGTCTTGAGGCAGAGGCTTTGTTCCCGAAATCAGATTGTTTTGCTCTTTGTTTTTAACTTTGATGATTCCTATGCTGTATCGATGTATTTTCACTTCCTTTTTAGTCTCTACAATTTAATAAATATGATGTATCAAATGCATCAATTCCTTAGGTAATGAAGATACCATTCTAAAACCCCAAATGGGGTTTATATTTTGCAATGAGTGTTAATGTTTTCGTTCAGTTCATCTGATTTTCTGTTCTTCATGGATCTGAACGTTATATATTTTTGGCGAATTCTTGTCAATCAAACCAAGTCTATTGAGCATCGGTTTATCGGTTTAAGTTGATTTGCTTGAAATATGATTAGTGAGCTCATCTCAAGGAGGATATGGATCTGGTTCTTTATACCGTCAACTTTACGGAGAGGAGCCTCAGGGCCATGCTGTTAGGATTTACTGTGAAGCTAATCCAGAGTTTTTCATGGCTGCCCGAGGCCATATTGCAGTGCTTGCTCTAGGAAGCCCACATGATCCCCATCAGGTATCTTCTATTTGTAGTTTCTAAATTTCTCTGAAGGAATCTACAATCAGTTTGCCTAAATGTGGCTCCTTGCTTACACATTAATATCTCTTCTGGCAGCAATGGATCAAAGTGGATTCATGGGGTCTTAAAGTGAAGGATGAAGTTGGCTTCCCAGCCTTTGCCTTGGTGAATAAGGCTACCAAGCAGGCTCTCAAACATGGAGATCAAGAGTGGGACCAGGTAAAACAGTTCATATTCATGTGCATATGGTCTTATTGACTGTCTAAGAGCTAAGTACCCAGCACAGCATTCTGTATTTTTCTGTTGATTTTCCAGCTGGTAAGAATAATTTTGGGTTTGCAATCCCTTATTTTAGTACACCAGCAAATGGAGAAATTGAAAGAACTGACAGTTGCCATATGGGGAAATTTTGTGGATTGAGATCTGACCTCTCCTAAATGGTGTTTGGGCAGATATACTTGGCAGATTACAACCACAATAAGTTGGATGAATCACTTCTCTGGACTCTAAGTGCAGATGTTGGGAATGGGTATCAATGCCTTAGGCCAGTCAACAACATCCATCTAAATATGGATGCAAAACAAGCTGATGGTGAAGCTGGTGGAATCTACGATGGAAATGAGCTCATTCTCTTCAGCTGGAAGAAACAAAGCAATCAGAAATGGAAGCTGCAGCCTCTTAATTGTAAGTATTGTAACTCAAGTTTATCTTGATATTTTAAAAGAACCATTCTTTTTTATCAAAATATAGTTTGGGCATCTGGTTTACTATCCAGTTGATCCATTTCAGAGTAAGAGTTATTTTGTTTTGGTTTGGTAACTATTATTCTTGTAGGTCTACTTTTGCTTATTGGTGAGTTATTTGATCATATTGTTGTCTGCTTTATCTCAAACATAGTTGAATTAATTTATTTTCAATGCCTTGGGTTATGTATGCAGAGAGGAAGTATTATATACTACGCAAACGTAAACGCACGCTAAATAAAGGAGCAGCAAGCTGCAGTAGCTTACAGCTGCATTTTGTCATATGGACTGTCCTGCTTATAGTTGCTTTTTATGAAATTGAAGTGTGAATGTAACCGATATTTGAAGATTTACACTGGCTGATATGTCAGCAGTTCATGCATATTTTAAGAAAATTCTCCTCTACTAAAGTGTGATATTGTGAGGCACAGCCTTTTATTTAGATCGTTTTGCTACATGAGAAATTGAATTAGAATAGACCTTATATTTAAATTTTATTTGAATATTTTTAATTTTATTATTTTGATATTTTTGTTTGTGGATTTTGACTATTAGGAGAGAGGATTTACTAGTTGAGCATCCTAACTACGTGTCCGAGGGGGTTGAGAGTCCCAGCTTATCCCGAGGGGCCAGCGGGGGAAATCGCCCTCGCGACCGAGTGCAGTCCTATCCTGGGACTCGCACCAGTGTTCCAATAAGGCAAACGCGCTGTGGAGTGGAACTCAACCGTTGGAGCGCAAGTCGGATTCAACATGGAGTTCGAGTTAAGCCGGACACCCTGGGGGTGGACGCAGTCCGAAGTGGACTCATCGGAGGTCGCAACTCAGATAGTTCAGAGATGGACACAACTTGGGGAGCTGGGGTTCAGCGGATCAGGGCCCTGGGATAGAATGCCGTTAAGGAGGAAATTGGGGCCCTTGGCCATTCCTCGGTGTCATCCTACGGTGGTCAGGGATTCGTACTAATAGCTTATATAGGGGAGCATGCATCCTCGAAGTAGTTGAAACACTACACCCAGCTAAAATCGCCAACAAGCCCTCAAAGCGAAGGTTCATACTGCATTGAATGCTCCCAGTGCAGAGAGTTCCAAAAAGTGCAAAACAAGCGCCGCGTTGAGGTCAGCCTCGTCCCTACAAGGGGGACCAGGGCTGTGGACAGGGTAATTCGTCGTGTAGCTCGATTGGGAGAACGCGACGTTCCTACTTGAAGATCAACAGAGGTCATCAACAACAACAGCAGTTCTAGTCAGAAGTAGAGCAGGAGTCAGAGGTCACGTGAAGGGGTCAAACAGAGCCTGAAGAGTGCCGTGATTCTAGGGGTAGCTGTGCAGTGAGACAGGGTCTCATTGTTTGTAACTAGTCTTGTGAGAGTAAGAAAGACTCTTTTTTATTGTAATTGAGCCAGAGGCTTCTTTAAGACAATAAAGCTTGTTATTACCCTA
>VDFB02365507.1:0-56313 GCA_007258455.2 Sequoia sempervirens
AAGAATTTATGAAATTCTGGTTTCTCTTCTTCAATCAATGATGCCGCAAATAGGACCATCTTGGGTTCTTCTGCAGTTGAAATGTTATCCTCTATTGTGTCCTCAATAAGCATGGTCGATTTCTCCTGTTGCACGGGGAGAAAATCTAGTCCTCCATCTTTGGGCGTCTCAGAGAGGTTTTCACCCGTAGATTCGTCCTTTATTTTTACTATTTTATCGTCAAGAGGTGCCTTTCGGTTTTCACCTAGAGACGTTTCATTTTTTACTTTATTTTTACTTTTGCGACTAGAGGACTGAACAGTCTCACCGAAGTATGCGGTGCAATCTAAATCAATGGCAAACCCGGATTTGTGGTCCCCACTTGGTATGCCTTCTCTTAATCCCATGAATTCGGCAATGGCCTCATCATTCTGGAATGTGTCCAGAACTGGTGGTCCTTGTTGGTCCCAATCGACTAGTTCTGGGTAAACTAAAGAGATGCCATCGTCAAAGCTAGTGAACTGGGGTGAGGATGCAGACAACATGCAGATGGATTCATTGATATTGTAGATGAGGTTATCATCATCCAACTCTACATCGGACTCTATCCAATATTCTCCTTCACTAGTGTCATATTCATTGTCGTAATAAGGAGTGAAGGTTTTAGAGCCCTGGTTATCAATGCCATCTGCACTTCAGATAGATTAGACTGAGTGGGGTCATTTTACCTCTTTGTAATCAATATGAAATTAAATAATAAAATTCATGATTTATTTATTTAATTACGTCACTAATAATTTTACCTCATTTTATTTATTTAATTACGTCACTAATTAAGTCCCCTTCTTTTAAAATTAAATAGATTCTGATTTATTTAATTTTTGTCCATTTCCCACTATAATTAAATAATTATTTTAATTATTTAATTATTCATTAGCCTCTTCTCTCATCAAATTAAATAAATTTTTATATTTAATTTAACCCACTCTCTTGAATTTTGAATTAAATCATCATTTAATTCAAAATAATTCCTTTTGTCACATTCCTCTATATTTAAATAATATCTTTATTATTTAAATTATTCACTGGTCACCTGGAGTAAATAAATTTTATTATTTAATTTCTCCAGCAACCTCTTTGTCCGTGCCAATCTTAGATAAATCGAAAACCTCTAACTATTTGTAATCATTCTAGGGTTTATCACGTCGGGTTCACCAATGTAATCAAGGGAAAATCTCAGAATAGTTAGAGGGTTAGCACAATAACATTAAAATCCATTGAAGTAACAAAGCACAAAGGAAATCAATATGAAAATAAAAGAAACAATGTTACCATAAATCTTCATCTTCCATGCTTCACCTTTGTTACACCTCCTAGCTTGCAGTAAATAGAGATGCCCTCAAATTTCAAATGAGCACCTAGACTAATGACAAAGCCCTATGCAAGTGTTGAAGGATTTATATAAAAGAAATGACCTCACAATAAACTAAAATGACAATGACTGCAAATGACAATAATAATAACCTAAATTGACAGAATGAGCATGAGAGAGACAAATGAGAACAAAATTGCCATTTTATAAAAACTGCAATTTTGAATGTGTGGCCAGGATGAGAAGATGGCAAATACCCTAGAATCAATGGTCAAGATTGAATGTTGCAGTGTGAAATAGGGTTAGGTCAAAATTTGGGCAATGATAAGGATGAAGGGTTGAGATTGAATTATAAAATAATTCAATCAAGGGCTGAAATTAAATGAGATGTCAAAAGATAAGATTGGCACAGACAAAGAGGTTGCTGGAGAAATTAAATAATAAAATTTATTTACTCCAGGTGACCAGTGAATAATTTAAATATTAAAGATATTATTTAAATATAGAGGAATGTGACGAAAGGAATTATTTTGAATTAAATGATGATTTAATTAAAAATTCAAGAGTGGGTTAAATTAAATATAAAAATTTATTTAATTTGATGAGAGAAGAGGCTAATGAATAATTAAATAATTAAAATAATTATTTAATTATAGTGGGAAATGGACAAAAATTAAATAAATCAGAATCTATTTAATTTTAAAAGAGGACAATTGGTAGTGTAATTAAAATAAATAAAATTTATTTATTTAATAATCAAGAAGGAAATAAATGACAAGGGAGATTAAATAGAATTAAGAAATTTATTTGAATTAAAGGGAAGACCCTAGGTGATTAATGGCGTATTGGATAAATGTCTTATTTATTTATTTGTAATCAAGGAGAAATAAATGACAAGGGGATTAAATGGGAATTAAGAAATTTGTTTATTAAGGAAGACTTAGATAATTAATGGCGTGTTAGATAAATAAGTAGCATTTATTTATTTTAATAATCAGAATGAATGACAAAATAAATTAAAATTTATTTAATTAAAGGAGAGAAGACTTAAATAGTGTGGCATTATTAGATAAATAAAATAAAATTTGTTATTTATTTAATAATCATGAGGAACAAATGACATGGAATTAATTAAATAATTATGAATTATTTAATCAATAGTGAATGTGGACCAGGGACATAATTAAATGACTTAATTGTGCTAGGGCCAGTGGTAAGGAAATGAAGCTTGGGGCCTAGGTCATTTTTGGGGTGTCTACATACATATATATATATATATATATATATATATATATATATATATATATATATATATATATATATATATATATATATATATATATATATATATATATATATATATATATATATATGTATGTATATGTATATGTATATGTATATGAATATGTATATGTATATGTATATGCATATGTATATGTATATGTATACACATATATGTATATGTATATGTAGATATATATATGTGTGTGTGTGTATGTGTATATGTGTGTGTATATATATATTATGTGGGTTAGCACTGGTGGAGGTGGTGACCTTGATACGTAGAAGGTGAATGGTAAGTGTTTGCTTGTGCAAGGGTTAATGCATTTTTTTTTGTTGTACGATGGGGGTAGACGAAGTAAATGCAATATTGACGATTGCAGGGTGGGAAATTATACTTTGATTAAGTTGCATTGTTCAAACAACCATTGTGGTGTTGTATATATATATATATATATATAAATATGTTTATATATGTATTCTTTCTTCCTTGTCTATTTTAGCTCCCCCCATAACAAACTCTTCATTATGGTGGTTTGTGTCTTTTATTCTCCATTTTTAAAAGTTTTGTGAAGATAATATATTGACTAAGTTGCATTCTCGAAAGCGAAATTGTTGTGTTGGTTTGATAGCAAAGCCATATCCGAGATGCATGCTCCATGTTGGTTTTATAGTAGATCGCAACCACAATGACTCTTTCGACAATGCAACTTAATCAATATTATTCCTCACACATTACACAAAAAAACCAACCTGCATTGGCTAGAATTAAATGTTATAGAGAAACAAAGAAATTGTAAAACAACTATTACATGGAAAATCCTATTCATGACTCAGCTGACGAAAATACCATCGGAAACTTCAAACAAATAACAAACCCTCTGCATATCCATACATATACAATCACTCCTATCTTTATTTTTGTGGTTCTTGAGTGCTTTCCTAATAGTCCTTTTAGAATTTTCCTATTTCTCTATAATATTTAGTGCCAAATAATGGAGCTTGAATCTACAGTATATGTATGTATATATGTATATATATATGTATATAGATGTATATAGATGCATATATATGTATGTATATATATGTACATATATATATATATATGTGTGTGTGTGTGTATGTATAAATATACATATGTGTGTGTGTGTGTATATATGTGTGTATGGGAAAGCATACTACAAAATGTGTGAGAAAATATATTGATTAGGTTGCATTGTTGAAATAACCATTGCGGTGTTGGTTTGATAGCAAATTATTGTAAAAATTCTTGAAATAGAGAAGAGTTGCCCAAACTTTATAATGACAATGTGGACCTTGTCTCTTCAACAAAGGATGTTCCTAAGTGTTGCTCATTGGTCAATAAGTATTGCACAAGAGATTACGAATCTATAATTTACAAGGAAACTATTACATAGATTTGTTGTCTTGTATTAACATGTTTCATGATATTTTTCTGCCCTCATCTGTTTAAGTATCAATAAATTTCATGATATTGTTTTCCAATCATCTATTTAAAGCTGCCTATAACAAATTATTCTATTGTTCTTGTAACAAGGACTGTTTTTAATTTTTAAAATTCTGTAATCTTTACTGTGCTTATTTTGTTTGGATGGAATATGTTATCATTTAGATATATTGTTGCATATATAAATAAATATATACATGTGTACGTATGGATATATATCTGGTTATATGTGTTTTTAAAAATGTGTAGACAAAGGAAAAATTCAATCCATATATGCATTTAAGAATTTTCATTGTTGATGTTGTATATTCCATTGTTTCTATTAAAAAGGATGAAGGAAACAAGTAGCAACATATACAAATTTTTGTATATAGGTATTTATAGAAATATAGCAAGAAAATACATGCATACATTTATAGGCAACCTCAAACATTGTGACTATTTCTAAGTTGTCTACCAGTTGGGATTGAATGTTGCAATAGATTAATCTTTGATTTTTACTATGATATAGAGGTGCCAATCAACCAACTACAATTGGAAGATTTCTTGCCTTTAAAGGGTCCCAGAACTATGTCTGCGGAATCGAGCTTCATGGATGGGTCTCTAGAGCCCCCAAAAATTGATTTGGTGTCACATCCTACAGGTCACGCTATGGAGTTCGGCTCTGAGGATGCCATCCACCAGCCTCTAGACCTTGATTCTGTAAGTTTGTACTGCTTTTTCGTTGCGCCTGCAACAAACTTGGTGTTATTATTTCCTACCTTTCTTATTATTGCTGTTTTATTGGCCTTTAGGTGTATACATATATGGTTGGCCCTAGTAGAGGATATAGATATGGAAGTAGACATGCATTGATCTTTTAGAACACATAAAAATGTATCTCTTTCCAGCCTTTGTTTTTCTTATTCGTTCTATCCATTTGGTGTGATGATGTGCATTTTACTTGATTACACTTCTCTTTGTAGGCTACAAAGAAACAATCGACTTTGACTTCATTTGCAATTTGTTCCATCAATTTTGGAGATGTTGTTCCCTCTCTGGTCCTTAAACTTTTGTCCTTCAAAACATTTGGCGATGATGAAGGGCAAGTTGAGTGATACAAGGTTGTCTTGTCTGATGGCCACCATTTGTAAATAGGAACCCTCCCTTCTAAATGCAATGATATGTTGTTTACAAGTTCCTTGAAAATAGGGTCCCTTGTATGTCTAAGAGACTACGTCTATAGGAATATCCAAGATTCAAGGTGGGTTGCGTTGTTTCTTGTATATTTTTAAAAATTCTCTCTTTTGTTTCTGCCTCATATAATTTGTCCAATATATTGTTTTGCTTCTTTTCTAGGGCCTTAATAATATCCAGCCTAGTTGTGATTATGCCTGATTGTCAAATTATTGGGACCCCTAGGTATTTGTTCAAGCAGTAAGAAGAGCAAATGTTGGCGCCTGACTCACCTTTTCCTTCTAAACAGAACCGTAAATTTGGTTTGCAAATGTCCCCTAAAAAAAAATCCAGCTCTCCAAAGGTCATCCCTATTAAAGCTTTGAACATTTATAAAAATGTTTGGACAGTGAAAGGGCATGTAACACATATTAGGGAGATGTATCATTTCCACAAACAAAGAGGTGAAGGGAAACTATTTAGTTTTGAAATTATAGATATGGAGGGGACATAAATTCGTATTACTTGTTTTAATGATAATGTTGAATTGCATTATGGTCGAGTTGAGGTGGGGTCAACTTATTTAATATCAAGGGGATTGGTCAAAGAAGCCAATAAAATATTCAATAAATTAAATAGTAATCTTGAAATTGTTTTGGATGGTAAATCAACAATAAAATAGTGTGAAGATGAGATTCTCATCCCAAGAAAAATCTCTACTTTTGTGCCAGTTAGTGACATAAGCAACTATAGTGATAATAAATTGGTTGAAATTATTGGCCTTGTAGTGCATGTTGGGTACATTTCAACTGTTCATAGGAAAAATGGAACTAAAACAATCCGACGAACCATTAAACTATATGATATCTCTGATTCTTTCATTGATGTTAATTTGTGGGGCCCAAGTTGGAAAGAAAAAGGTGATACCTTGGAGCAATTGTACCTTTCTAGTGATATAGTCATAGTTGTTGTGTGGGGTAGCCATGTAGGATACTTTAATGGTAAAGTTATCAATACATCAACAGTAACAATCCTTGACATTAACCCTTCTATTCCTGAGGCAAACACTCTTAGATACAAGGGGCCAATTAAAGTAGAGCAAATGGCTTCATCTTCTTCTGCACCTCGTAGGTTGCATCCTTCAAATGATAGAGTTACTATTGTTGGAAAGAGACACTGTACAAGTCATCTAGTGTTGTCATTGATGGCAACCCTAGTCAGTGATTCGATCCACACGTCATCATTTGATCATACTGGAAGACTTTAGATCAAAGTTTTGTGATTAACTGTCAAGCAAGAACAGAGGATTCGACAAAATTGTGTTCATTAATTCATATGCAATTTTTTGTTATCATTTTGAGTTGTGGATCTCAGGGAAGGTTTTTTGGTATATGATCTCTATTATTCTTGAATCTTAGAGCTTCATATCAATCCGTGTGCAAGTTAGAAGATCTGGTTGATTAATTTTCTATTTAATAGTGCATGAAGGCCAACTAAGTGAATGTAGTTGTTGCATATATTCAAGGAGTAATTGTTTAAGTGTTTTTGTGTTCAAGCATGTTGATTTGGGTCCTCACTATGTTGTGGCCAACTTTGGTTGGTGCACATTGAAAATTAATTATGGATTGAGCTGACAGTTTGTAAATATTTCATATTTTGTCGGAGCCAACATGTAGCAATTAAATCTTTAGTTGTGGATATATATAAGCGATCGATTATATCATTTTGATGTATGTACGAAGTGTGTTGATGTATGTTGCAAATGTCAGAAGGGTTGTAGAGTGACTATGCATAGTTTTACTTGTGCATAAAAGGATTTGTGATGTGAGTTAAAGAAGAACAAAGCAGAAGAGAAGAATCAGATAGAAGAACACTGATTCACCCCCCCTCTCAATGTTCCTTGATTCCAACAATTGGTATCAGAGCCTAGTTCATCGGAAGAAGTTTAAAAGCTTGGGGAAGATTCATGAAAGTAATTCAATGGATTCAAGCAGTCTTCAACAACAACTTGTGGTGGCCCTAGATGATCTTCATCAATCCAAATCTAAAGTCTGGGATTTACAAGCAAGTCTCAAGAATGCTAAGAAGTTCATTAAATCATTGAAAGATAAAATCAATGAGTCAAGGGAGAAGAGAAGGAAACTTTGTGATCAAATCAAGTAGAAAGAGAGTAAAAGCATTGAAGATGAAGAGCTGAGTCAAGCCCTGAAGGAAAAGACAGAAGAATGTGAAAAGCTTACCAGAGAAAATGCTATTCTAAAGCATGAAATGGAATCTATTGTGATGAGGATGACCAAGGCGACTCAAGAGAAGAAGGATGAAGTGAAGGAGATTCTTATGGAAGCAAGAGATACTGCTAAGGAAGTGAAGGAGTTTTTAGAAGAGCAACATGAAGAGTTTGATCCTAAATTGATTAAAGGTCGTATTAATTTGGCTACTTTGTCTCCCATTGATAAACTAAAAGTTGCATCATTTGCACAGGCCAAGGCAAGGGAAGAAATTATGAAATCACATATTGAAGATAGTGAGCTGTTGAATCTTGCATCCAATATTATGGAGAGTATAATGCCTTCATATGTCAAGGATTCATCTGATTCTCCATCCGGTTAGTTGAAGAAGCTTGTTAATTATGTAAGTACTCATTTTGAGTCACTTGAGAAGTTAGCTATGGATAAGGTTCAAAAGGAGTTTGATGCTAAAAGGTTCAGTAGGTTGAAAGGGATGATAGCTAATGATAAATCTCTATTAGCTACTTGTGTAAAGAATATCCAAAGTGCTTTTTCTTAAGGTGGTAACATTTATAAGTCATTTCTATCTTTATCTAAGTTCACTGAGGACATTGAAAAGAAAATGAAAGAATATGAGAAACAGTTAGTAGATATATCACTCAAGTATTCGATCATCTAACCATTTTTGTTGGAAATCAAGAAGGTCAAGTCATATCCTTGCTTGACAAGATCAAAATTTTGAAGCATGAAGAAGGTAAAATTGTTGAAAGGGTTTGTGAGCTTAGAGGACTAATTGGTCCTAAGATGGAAACAATGTTGAGTGCATTGAAGGAAGCACAAGATGCTATGGCGGTTAGTGATCAAACGAACCTTGAATCAACAAAGATGCAATCCTACTTATTATGTGGTCACATGACTATCTTGGAGAGTCTCAAGAAGAGTTGGGGCATAAGTTTGAACCTGTTAAAGAACAATTTTGCAAATATATTCAAGTTTATGTAAGTTGTAGAAGCCTATTTGTACATATGCAGTTTGTTCATAGCAATTTTGTTTGATTTTTGGTATGTGGATTCCTGCCTTTGCCATTGATGTCAAAGGGGGAGAATGGGATAGTGAAAAATGCCTTAATCATGTCAGGGGGAGTTGTCTTTTTGAAGTTTTGAAGGTTGAAAGTGTAATTCATGTTGGTACTAATCCGACATTTAGTCATTTTTCACTAAGTGTTGCCATCAATGCCAAAGGGGGAGATTGTTGGCAAGAGACACTGCACAATTCATCTGCTTTTGTCATTGATGGAAACCTTAGTTAGTGATTCGATCCACATGTCATCATTTGATCATATAGGAAGTTAGATCGAAGTTTTGTGATTAACTATTAAGCAAGAAAAAAGCATCCAACATAATTGTGTTCATTGATTCATATGAAAT
The DNA here is from genome assembly GCA_007258455.2 of Sequoia sempervirens. Classification (NCBI taxonomy): domain Eukaryota; kingdom Viridiplantae; phylum Streptophyta; class Pinopsida; order Cupressales; family Cupressaceae; genus Sequoia; species Sequoia sempervirens. Next base: position 8,911 of record VDFB02365507.1, read on the forward strand.
TTTTTGTTATCATTTTGAGTTGTGGATCTCAGGGAAGGTTGTTTAGTATATGATCTCTATTATTCTTGAATCTTAGAGCCTCGTATCGATCCGTGTGCAAGTTAGATGATCCGGTTGATTAATTTTTTATTTAACAGTGCATGAAGGCTAACCGACTAAGTGAATGTAGTCGTTGCAGATATTCGAGGAGTAATTGTTTAAGTGTTTTTGTGTTCAAGCATGTTGATTTGGGTCCTCACTATGGTGTGGCCGACTTTGGTTGGTGCACATTGAAAATTAATTATGGATTGAGCCGACATTTTGTAAATATTTCATATTTTGTTAGAGCCAACATATAGCAATTAAATTTTAGTTGCAAACATATAAAAGCGATCAATTATATCATTTTGATGTATGTACAAAGTGTGTTGATGTATGTTGCGAATGTCAGAAGGGTTGTAGAGTGACTATGCACAATTTCACTTGTGCATAAAAGGATTTGTGATGCGAGTTAAAGTAGAACAAAGTAGAAGAGAAAAATCAGACAAAAGAACATTGATTCACCCCCCCTCGCAGTGTTCCTTGATTCCAAAAACTATTGCATTTATCTTAAACAACTGCCTCCACTTGCCAGAACCTGTTGAAGCAATTTTTAAAGCAACCATTCAAATTGCAAAAACTGAGTCTTTTTGTTATCCTGCTTGCCCCTTGTTGGTTAATGGGAAAGAATGCAAAAGGAAATGCACACACCCCCGTGATGATGTTTGGTTTTGTGATCATTTCCAGATGGAAATTGACGAATGCAACTATCGCTATCTTCTGCAGTTAAAGCTGCAAGACCATTCAACCAACCTTTGGCGTATTGCTTTTGATGAAGCTGCCACTAGTTTTCTATAGATTCTAGCAAAATACCTCTACATGTTGCAGGATAGCGCTGAGTCTACAATAGATCCTATTGTTGTTATTAAAGGCCTTGTTTGTAAACCATACATCTTTATTGCTTTGATTAGAACATAAACTTATAATTTTGAGGACCGACTGAAAACAATGATTGGCAAAGCAACAAAAGTTGATTTCAAAGAAAAGTGTAAACTGTTGCTTGTAGGAATAATGAAGATATCTACTCCTACTCCAGATAAAGGCTCCACTAGCCAACCTATGCTCTAATTGCTCTTTTGCACTTTTGATCATTTCTTGCAACCTTTCCTTTTAAATGCTCACTATGGGATGCTAAGACTTCTGTTTTACAAATATGGACATAATTTATTCCTATGTTTGCATCTACATATTTGCACATTCATTGACCTACCAACTTTTTTATTTTAACATGGTGCCTAGATTGTTTCTTGTCTGCATTGTCACTATGATTGTTCATTCCTATTATATGGTGGAATCTTTATTTTTTCTATGCAAATTCTAAAGTCACTTGTTTTCAATATATATTAAAATATTCATGTTTGAAATAGAAATAATAGTGTGTTGCTAATGGTTCTCTTATTTCATAGATTTGACATTTTCCTCAAGGTTCCATTCTTAATAAAATTCTAGTCAAATTTTTTGTCATTGTTACTTTCGAATATTTAAAACCAATTGAACGATTATATGATATTTTTACAAACATTACAATTTCAAAGACAACTGAACAATTTATTTCCATATATATTTCAAATATTTTCTATAAAGGTAATAGTTGACAATATATTTTAATATATATTAAATATTTTGTATATGGGTAATAATTGAGAATTTATTTTAATATAGATTTTAAATATTTTGTATAAATCTAATAGTTGAAATGTATTGCTAAAGAGTTATCAAATTTGAATATAAGTAATCTTATTTTTTTATTGTAAAAAAAACAATAATTGTTATATTTGCATATTAACATTCCCAATATAGAATTGTTAGTAGATTATATTTATTTCACATAGTTGGTCTTTTTTTTTACAAGTTCTTTATGTCGAATTTAAAATCTGCATCAATCTTATAAGTTCTTTCATTATTCAAAAATGAGGAGTCATAAATTATCTATTGCATTAGTTTAATGAGATTGTATTCAATTTAAACTTTCTTCGAATACTAATTACTCTTGCTTCTTAGTTCTTATTCACCTACAGATTTAATGAAAAAAAAAATGTGCTTCTAGGTCTAATAAATATAAAACTAAGACATAGATAAAATTATATCGTACCTGAACCAATCTATATAACAGTTCGCTTGTCAACTCAAAATTACAGCTACATTATTTGAGACTAAATATTATAGACAAATAAGGAAACTGTAAAAAAGCTATTAAAAAGACATTTACTATGTAACTGCCTTATCAATTGTAAATTCTTAATTTCTTTGCAAAGCTTATTGACCAATAAGGAACATTTAGGCAGATCCTTTGTTTAAGAGGTGAGCTCCACGTTGTCAGTAAAACTATTAGATAGGTGTTCTCTATTTGTCTATAATATTTAGTGCCAGGTACATGAAGAATAGAAGAGGTGAAAAAATTAGTAACCCTAACCATATTTTTTTGATGAAAGAAAGAACATTTAACTAGAACTAGTCATATGGTAATGAGTATAATGCCAATGATGCATACATATAACTACAAACAATAAATGAAGGGTGAAAAGTATGCCTATATGTATATGTATATGTATATGTATATTTATATGTATATGTGCATGTATGTATATGTATATATATGTGTATGTGTATGTATATGTATATGTATATATATGTATATGTATATGTATATGTATATGTATATGTATATGTACATGTATATGTATAATGTTGATCTATAGAATTCTCTGTTCAACATTTTACTGTTTTGGCCTTCCTCTGTATTGCTTTCAAAAATATATAGTTTTGTGTATATTCCATTTTTTGCTTAATGTATAATAACACTCCATGCAATTTGTGAGGCCTTGCTCGGAACTCTTCACAATAATGGTGGACTTTGTTGACCACCTGGGTTGGCAGTGGTGGAATTGGTTACCTTGCTCAATGGGTGCAGAATGCTCAAAACCTACCATGCACCTCCACTGGTTTGTAGATTGCATGGTTTAACAAGTGTTGTGTTTTGCAATCTACACTATTTCATACACGTATTGTTGTTGTAAGTTGTTTTGCCTTGTCTTTTTTCCTGTTTCATACACACCTAACCACAGATATATATTTTGATAGTTTTTTTTTGTAAATTTATAATTTACTAGCTTATAGATTCATCCCTTTTCTTACTACAGGGCTAGATATACACACACACACACACACACACATATATATATATATTCAAGTGTAATAGAGGAATTGTATGATAGGTATTAGAATAACACTTATTTGTTACTAAATATTATACACAAGCATTCAGTTCCTATGTATTGAGTCCACCAGCTCCACCACTGCCAACTCACATAATTACCAAGATCCATGTCACCCCAAAAAATAAAAAATTCTACACAAGCTCCCACTAAATGAGGGGTCCTCGGTGTCGGCAAGTCCAATTCACCGCTGGCCTGACAGAAATCCTGGCGGAAACTTCAACCACATATTTACATACACTTAACTGCAATAACCATAATCTACTCTACACATTACATCTGTCCATGTTCTTACACTTATCTTTTCATCTTTTCGGGAAAATATTTTTTTTGGTGAAAGAATCAAGATTTAACTGCAATTTCTTCATCCATACAAAACCATAACGCCAGACAACCATGCAAAATGACTTATAGATACTGAACAACAACAGTTTTAACATAAACAAAAAAATAAATCATTTTTGCAAAACACCCATGTATAGTCACTTACATATTCAAGAGAACAATAGTTTTAAAACCCTACAACTTGCTAGGAAACACAGCCGAAGTCGATGATTTTTACAATACTCTCCTACCAAACCAACCAGGGATATATATATATACAGACTTAATCGAGAATTGAAGCTACATTAGTGTTATTCTAATACCTCTTTTACAATTTCTCTATTTCTCTATAATATTTAGTACAAGGTGATGCAACTCAAATTTTCAATGAATTTTGTGGGGTTATACTCTTTTTTACATGGGTGTTTTGCATAGATGATCAATTTATTGTTAATGTCTTCTTGTTATATGTTTTTATCTTTTATGTTATACCCATTTTGGAGACTTCAAAGAGATTATCACTTTTTGTGGGTGTAGGAATTGCAGTTAAATCATTATTTACAAAGTATCCATTATTTCCAATCTCAGTTAATTAATCATCAATGATTTAAAAAAATACCCATGTGAAATCACTTACAGATTCTGCAGGACCATAGTTTCAAAACTCTCCAATTTGCTAAAAAATGGAGGCAAATGCGACGATTTTAACAATAGTCTACTATCAAACTAGCACCACAATGGCTCTTTCTATAGCATAACTTCATCAAAGTATACTTTCCCATATTGCAACATTGAATATTGTATTTACCTCGTACACTGCCGACGTACAACAATGACAAGATGCATTAACCCTCGTGTGAAAAAACACTTACCATTTAGCTTCCATGTATCGAGGACACTGACTCCACCACCCCCAACCCATGTAATTGCTAAGCTCCTCATTGCCACTAAAAAGAACTAGGTTTAAATAGTTGAATTAGTAAGCTGCAAAGATAATTCTATAAACATCAACAAATGTGGCTATCCTTCCAACTTGCCAAATCAATTATTTAAACACAGTTCTTCAAGGCAACAAATGTAAAATGACTTGGAGAAAATAGTTCTTATTCTAACACCTCTTATACAATTTCTATGTTTGTCTTCAATATTTATTAACAAAGAACATAGCTCAAATCCTGTATGAATATGTTTCATGATATTCTTTCTTCCTTGATCTACTTGAAGCTCCCTACAAGAAACTGCCCAGGTTTGTTCCCCAAAATGCATATAACACCACAAGCTTAATTGGAAATTTGAGCTACATTGTTTGGTATTCAATATTATGGACAAAACATTTATTCAAAATACCCATGTAAAACAACTTACAGAGTTCACAACACAACAGTTTTAAAACCCTCAAACCTGTTATAGAATGGGACCCAAAGATGACTATTGTTACAATAGCCTCATACACAAGCAACACCGCAATGGCTCTTTCAACAATGCAACTTAATCAATACATTTTCTTGCCTTACAAAGAAAAAAACAATGACAATTAACAGTTTGTTATAGGGAGCTTTGAACAGATGACGGAAAATGAATATCATGCAACATATTCGTAGAAGACAACCAGTCTATGTAACAGTTGTAAGAGGTATTAGGATGATACTTAAGAATTAGATGTATGTCGTTCTCTAGTGTTTTCCTAATAGTTCTTTTACAATTTTCCTGTTTGTCTATAATATTTAATTGCAAATAGTGGAGCTTGATTTTACAATATATGCATGTATATATATATGTATATCTATATATATGTATGTGTATATATGTATCTATATGTGTATATCTATATATATGTATGTGTATATATGTATATGTATATATGTACATCTATATATATGTTTCTATATATGTATATCTATATATATATATATGTATATCTATGTATTGTGGTGCAATGGCGCAAGAGGAAGTAAATGCAATATTCGATGTTACAGTGTGGGAAAGTATACTCCAAAATATGTAAGAAAATATATTGATTCAAATGCATTTCCAGAAGAGCCATTCTAGCATTATGAATATGTTACACATTCTGCACAATTAAATGCTCTGTTCTTATTAACATCTCAATACTATATCATTCAATGCTATAACTGTGTTGTGGTGATTTTTACACAACGTAGACAATACTTATACATGCTATTTTAAACTTTACTTAAAATTATAGTCTACATAAATACAAATAAACATAGTATACAAACCTATTTAGATATGCATATGTATGTATATCTTTGTCTACATTTACACATATGTATATTTTCCTATATGGGTATTTTTATATATCAATCAGGGAATTGAATACGCATATATATGTGCATATGTATTTGTCTATCTTTCAGTGCACTCAATACAATTTTTCTCTTTGTGTGTGATATTTACTACCAAATGAGTGTTATTCTAATACTTGTTATAGAATTCCTCTATTTGTCTTTAATATCTACTACTAAACAATGTTCCTTGAATCTTATATCAATATGTTTCATGATATTCTTTTTCCCTCATCTATTTCAAGATCCCTAGAACAAACTACTCGGGGCTGCTTATAACAACCATAGAGCCCCCTAACTGCATAGATGGAAACAAAAGCCAAGCGTTTCACCATGTAAGCAATTTTGTTTAAAGAAGCCAACTCTTACAGAGATTGCTTCTCTTTTATCACTATGTTTCTTGTGGGTTTTGATCATCTCTGATTTATCTCTAATTCTTAAAGTTCTTTCCTAATACTTCTTTTACAATTTCTCCACTTTATCTACTTGTTTGTATTATGAATTGACAAGCCAACTGTCACATAGATTGTTTGTTTTGTTTCAATATTTTTTATGATACTCTTTTTCCCCCGTCCCCTAAAGAAAAATGTCCATTATGTATCAGTAGGGACCCTATGTAACAATTGACGTCTTAGTTCGTTGACCATTTTTACTATATTCTTCCTTAGATTGCAGTTGTCTTTTTAATATAGGTAGATTTAAAATCGCATTATGAACTTAGATGGACCTTTCTACTTAATTGTGCATTGTTCTATATATTCCATTTACCCATCTTCTTCTAACCATCTCCAAATCCCATTATGCTAATTCTTTACTAGGATATCTATTTTTTGTGTACTTCTTAGCCCATAAAAAAACACTACAATGTTGTATAATTTGATTCAAAACACCTGTCTTTCTGCAAGTTTCTTTTTTGTGGTGTATGATAAGAGTCCATGGGATTTTCCATCGACCTTAACTCCTTTTTTAGCTCGGGGGTTTAGCTAGAGCCCATGAGGCTTCATGAAGCCAATATGGCAGGGAGGAGAACAAACATTAATTTACGTGGCTATGAACAACAACCAAACACCGCTCTCATGTGCTTCTGAGCAAAGAAACAATCTGTTGATAGCATCACATTGCTTATCCCTAGAAGCACATGATAGTGACCAGTGTCTATTGCTCCATTCCACTAAACTATTTACAATGTCATGGTTGGCTTGGTTTTCATTTTGTACGTGATTACATTTTTTGCCTTCAAATCCCATGATGCCAATCATTGCATTTGTCATTGTTTCCATAGCTCTCTTTTTTACTTTTGCAATAGATTACTTATAGATAATTCCTTACCAAGATACCATGCAATCAAAATATTCCATTTTATCTATTTCTATTTACAATGAATAGTTATTGTATATGTATATTATTTTTTTATATTATTGCACAAATATAATATGCATTCAACAAAATTAGTGTATTGTACACTCTCTATTTCAATTTCTTTCATGCTCTTGTGATTCAATCCAATGAAGCTCATCGTTCTTGAATACGATCAACAATGTATGTAAGTACGACACTTTCCGACTGTCAATAGATAGATTTGGTTAACTAATTGTAAAAATTATTCATTATTTTTAGCCTCACATTCTATATATTAATTTTACCCATATACTTGCTTTTTATCCTTTCTTCTTTGTTTTCCATGCTTGTCCACTAACATACCCTTGTATTGTGTTTGTAGGAACTAGGCTTAAGCATGCAAAGGGATTCAAAAATGATATGTATCAGTAGCCAATCTATATAACAATTGATGTCTCAATTTGTTGACTATTTTTACTATATTCTTCCTTAGATTGCAGTTGTATTTTTAATATAGTTAGATTTAAACTTGCATTATGAAGTTAGATGGACCTTTCTACTTATTGTGCATTGTTCTATATATTCCATTTATCCATCTTCTTCTAGCGGTTTTCAAACCCCATTATGCTAATTCTTTATCAGGATATTTGTTTTCCATGAACTTCTCAGGCAAAAAAAAACACTACAATGTTACAGAATTTGATTCAAAACACCCGTCCTTGTCCAAGTTTATTTTTGTGTGGTATATGATAAGTGTCCATGGGATTCTCCACAGACCTTAACTCCTTTTTTTGCTCGAGGGTTTGGCTAGAGCCCACGAGGCTTCATGATGCCAATATGGAAGGGAGGAGAACGAGCGTTGGTTTACATGGTTGTGGACAACAACGAAACAATGCTCTCATTTGCTTCTAATTGGGAAAAAAATCTGTTGATACCATCACATTTTTTATCCCCGAAAGCACATGAGAATGGTCTTTATTGCTCCTCTCAACTAAACCGTTTACAATGTCATGGTTGACTTGGTTTTCATTTTGTATGTGACTATTTTTTTCCCCTTCAAATCCCATGATACCAATCATTGCATTTGGCATTGTTTCCATAGCTCTCTTTTTAACTTCACCAATAGATTGCTTATGGACAATCCCTTGCCAAGATGCCATGCATTCAAAATATTCCACTTTATCTATTTCTATTTTTAGTGAATAGTGCTAACCTCTTTTATTATATATGTATATTATTTTGTTTATATTACTGCAGAAATATAATACACATTCAAGAAAATTAGTATATTGTACACTCTCTATTTCAAATTCTTTCATGCTCCTACGACTCACTCCAATCCAGCTCATCCTTCTTCAAGACAATCAATAGTGTAAGTACGACACTTTCCCATCGTCAATAGACAGTTTTGGTTAACTAATTGTAAAAATTATTCATTATTTTAAGCCTCACATTGTATATATTAATTTTACCTGTATACTTTCTTTTTATCCTTCCTTTTTTATTTTCCTTCCTTGTCCACTAACATACCCTTATATTCCATTTACAGGAACTAGGTTTAAGCATGTGAAGGGATTCAAAAACCAGGATATGTTTTTGCTTTCAAGTTGCAACATCAAAGAAGACACAACAATATCAGATATTATATTTTTGAAACATCAGAGTTTGCCCAAGATTTTTATTGTGTGATGTACAATGAAACTTCATGACATCTCCTGTGGTCGTTTCACCTTCTCTTGCTCAGGGTTTTGACTAGAGTCCATGGGGCTCCATGATGCCAATATGGTAGGGAGGAAAACGAGTGTGGGTTTTGTGGTTTTACATTTTATGTCATATATTTGTTGTTACATACATACATCTATGCACAAATCCTTGTATAGATTTAGTATCATGTTTCTCATGTTGCTTCAAAACAAGGCGTACCTTCTAATTCACGTATTTAATAATAATGTATGATGAATCTCCACGATATCTGTTGTTACATATATGCATGTGTACACAAATCATTGTATAAATTTGGTAACATCTTTCTCATGTTCCTTGAAAATAATGTGTAGCTTCTAATTCAATTAAAGTAACAATACAAAGTATGTGTTTCGTTTCATCGCATTGGAAAAATTACAAAGTAGATACTATTTATAACATTTTCCCTTTTTCGAAAACTCATTTGTCATGACCATTATAACTAATAAAAAAAATAACAAAATAAAATTTTAAAAGAATACTTTTTTATTCAATCTTACTGATAAAAGATGAAACTATACTAATGGAATCACTTTTCCAAAATTATACTTGTTAATTCAATCTTAGCAATAAAACACATATGTGTTTTGTTTCATCGCATTCGCAAAATTATGAAGTAGATACTATTTATAACATCTTTCCTTTTTGGAAAAATCATTTCTCATGACCATTACAACTAATAAAAAAAATAACAAAATAATTTTTTAAATACTAATGGAATCACTTTTCCAAAAGCATACTTGTTAATTCAATCTTAGCAATAAAACACATGACTAATAAGTCTTTAACAAAGCAAAACCCTTTAATGAATTTAAAACCATTCGTTCAACATGACATATAATTTTATTCTACAATTTGATAGCCAATTTCCAATTGATAAATTTTCATTCTAAAACACAAAATCCATTTTTCCATTTTATAATACTTTACTATGCTCATATTGAATGAATATATATAGAAAAAATAATCTTTGTGTGAAAATTATTTCATTTATAACCTTAAATTGCACATAGAGTTTAAATTCATAACATCCACCTTCTAATATGAACTAACTTCACATTGTTTCATATTTCCTATTTACACCTCTGATTGGACCCAATATAAATAAATAAAATTGTCCACCTCCGCACTCCATCAATAGCCATTTGCAGTGCACCCTATCAACTGATCGTTGCATGCATGTGCATGCAACTGTTAGTTTAAACAAATAACTACATTTTAAGTATATTACAAAGTTTTTAATTTATATTTTATTAATAATTTTTAATATTAAAATTTGATAATTATTTTTTATTAAATAATTTATAATATTTTTATATGATTCAATTAGGGTCGCTCTTCAATTAGGGTTATGGTTAGGGTTAAGGTTTTATTAGGAAAATAATTAAAGACTTAAGTAAGAGTTAATGCTTAAGGTTAGGTTTAGGATTAGAATTATAATTATTGTAATATATCTTTAATATATAAATTAATTCTAAATTAATAAAAATGTAATACATTATAAATAAAATTTCATAATTTATTTATAATTTATGATACTAAATTTTCTAATGTAATGCATTTTTAATATGTAAATGAATATGATTTCATTCACAATTAAATAATATATAATAAATTTATAAATATAAAATAGAAATGAAAATATAAAATTTGATAATTGTAGATAATATATAATTGAATTTCCCATCATAAAAATATTGGTGAAGAAGAATTTACTATATAATGAGAATATAATTAGAGGAAATTTGGAGAAATATTTATTATATCAATTATTTTTAAAGCAATGAGTCTATTTTCTTCACATAAGCTATCTTCTCTTGTTCATATTTTCATAATGGTTAAATGTGAATGGTGGCACTATTTTCAATCCTTGTAAATAATTCACATAAGATATTGCCACAAAAGTCAATCTTGTTCTTTTGTTTGTTTTATATCAATTGTATCTTTCGGTAGTGTCAAACCCTGTGATTTGTGTATTGGTAATGCTCAAGTCAATCTCGATAGTATTTGGATCATTGAACCCCTTTGTATAGTTGTAATTGGAATTATTTGAGTATTACAATCTTCAAATGATATTCCTAATTAGCTGTTAAATTAAATTGTAACATGCGTTGATGGTGTTGGTGGTGCACTTCTAGGTTTATATACAACATTTCAAACAAATTCTAGAGTTCCATTTACAAGACATGCTTCAATTCAAATATTTGAAGGTAATATCACCCTTGTGTTCTTATAGATTAATTATTTCATATCAAGTTCATCATTTGGACCTCCTTGAAGTGTAGTAACACTTCCTACTTTTTTTCTAGGCTACATGAGACTAGATTTCTCAATGAGTATAATTTTGTCTTGATATGATTATGAACATTATCATTGTCAAGAAGAGATGAACAATATTGTCAAAATATTCATTGGTTGTTGTGTTGATCTTGGTATTTTTTATCATTGGAAATTTCTAAGCATCAATTGTAGGGATTGCATCTCTTAGGTTTTTCAATAGTTGATAAAATATTTGTTGCAGCAGTGTCTTCTCCATCTTGTCTGAATATTTTATCTAAAGTGACCACAATTTTGAATCCTTTCCATAGTAGCTTTGCCCACTTTTTTTGATTAATGGGTAAAAACGGGTTTTGAAAGGACTCAAAACCCTTTTCAAGCAAGTTTTAAAGGGACCTAAAACCCTATTAAAAGAACATTGTAAATAGATAAAACTCAAACAATCAACAACCCAACAATAGCAACCACCAAAATATAGACTAGACTACTCATATTGTGAAGAATAAATTTTGAAGGTAACCTTAAACCCACTACAACCAAATTTTTACAAGGACCTTAAACCCTAACTACTAATAGAAACCACCTAAGTCAGCTAGGCAACAACATAGCTTATAACAACCAAGCCACAACAAACCATATGCTCAAAATAGTCAACACTAAGCCAAGACAAAACATGGAACTTCATGATGTAGAACATCCACATCACCCTAATATGATCTCTAGAGAAGATTGTTGGAAATAGGATGCCATTTAATTGAAAATCCTAAACATTAATTATTTCATGTATCTCCTAAGTTCTTGGAATGTGTTCAACAACACTAAGATTAGGATGAGATTAATATTTGATGAAATAATCATGATTATTGACATTTGTAATTAATTCTAAATGTAAGAAGCATGTGAGGGCATCCATAGCGAGTTCCTAAATAATAGGGGCACATGGGACACCCACATGGTAAGGTGACACTCACCTTGTGTTTAGTTAACTATACAGAGTAACAATTAACACTTTTGAATGCATGTAAAGATCCTAGGAGTTAGGATTTGATGTTTGCATGCTTGAAGTTCAGTTCAGTTCAGTTATGGTTCAATTGTCTTCAGTTAGTTTTAGTTGTATGTTAGTTAACTTCAGTTAACTTGGAATGCATGGCTAATAACATTGAGTTGTATGACAGATAACAGGGACTACCTCCAGTTAATAGGGGATGACCATTCTTTGGGAATGGTGTTGAGTAAATGTTTAGTTAACTAGAAATCACTTGTTGCCAACTTGGGTGCCCAAGATGCTTTCTTGGATTTACCTCTCATGCATGATAAGATATTTTTGAAGGCTCAGTTAAGTAGGATTACTTAAGGGCGCCAACTTTGAGGAAGAGCTTTGGAATTATCACGAAGTGAAGGAGAAGTTGTAGCTTCAATTTGGGACACCCAAATGCATGAAGCACATGTTGTAAGCTTTAGTCTTCACAGAATAACTCAACTTGAAGCAATATGGCATACCTTTTCAAGGGCTTGAGCTTGTGCATTGTAATTATCACCATTTTGGAGATTACAAGGTTGCATATTGTCTCTTTATCTCATTCAAGTTGAAGAGAGTTTTCATAATTGTTATTGCAGCTGTGAAGAAGATTGGTAAAGATAGAAGAAGCATTCTCAAGCAAGAATTGGAGCTATTGTATTTCAAAGATTGAATAATAGAATAATTCTTGGTGGAGTTTTTTCCCGAAAGGGTTTCTCCACGTTATATTTTGTGTGATCTTTCTAATATCCTGTCTAGTTCTTCTATCAACTTCTCTCTTCATTCTACAACAGTAAAATGAATTAATCAAGATAATCACCCACAAAGAATATATGTAACAAAGAAAGAGCTTACTTAGATCAACAATATTAAAGTTTTACAGAGTATTAAGCTAAGAAAACACCTCATTTTTCAACAAAGATCACATGATATAGTATATCAAGAACCCACTTGAAACACCATCCAACCCAATATACCAACTCTAAATCCACCTCTAAAGGAGAGAGCTCCCCTCTATTGGAGAGGATGACATGAACACCCTTTCCACCAGAGCCAAAAATCTCCAGTAACCTTGAACTCCACCTCAAAAGGAGTGGTTTCCACCTCAATAGGAACAATAGAAGAGGATACCAAAAAGGAGAGATTTCTACCACATCCACATCACCCATCTCCACATCAAGAGGAGAGGAATCAACCTCAATACCTAGGAGAATTCGCCACCTCAATAGAAGACACTAACTATAGAACCCAGAAGAAAGCCAATGCTCCAACAAAGAGGGAAAACACATCATACTTTGGAAGCCCAGGCATTAGGAACTTCAAGAGGACCACAAAATACATCTCATTCAAAAAAAAAAAGAGAAGACATAGCTCCCTTTAGAATCATAAACTTTTCGGTAGGGTGATCCCACAATACTGGTTTACAATTTTTGGCCAAACTTGACATTGAAATATTTTTTTCTAACTAAATCTTCACTTTCGGGCACCTTTAGCTGCTAAACCATGAGGAATTTGAAGATGATGCAAACTAGTGATTTGTATCATTTTCTCTATAGATTCTAAATATATTTTTTTCAAAATTTTTGGAATCAAATTGCACTTCTTTTCCCATCTCCTTCAAAAACTAGTTCTTTTTTAGTAAACACCATTTTTAAGGAGTGATGCTCACCGTATACAACATAATTTTTTTTCCATGATGGATAAAATTCTTTTTTTTTTAAATTTAGATTTGTAACTACGGTCTCTAGTGCTTCCAATTTGTTTCATAGTGTTTTAATGAATATTTTTTCCTTAATCAAGTTTCAAAGTCAAACCAATTACAATTCAGACATAGGCGGACCGTATACAAATGTATGAAATTCTTTTTTGTTGGATCAAGGACTTCAATATCTAGTGCACTCATATTTTTCAATTTTGTTTTGATAATCTACTATTTTTCCACATGTACAAAACAAAGAGCTTGATTTTCGGTGAAAAACCTATGTTTAATAAAACTAAAAAAACAAATACATAATAAAACCACAACATATTAAAAATTATATTCATTGGATAGCTCATTCCAAGGACTACCATCATCTAGTTGGGTCTGTGAATTCTCCTCCATTTTCATCCTCAACCCGAGCTTCAAAGGGAAAAATTTTGGAATTTTTTGGTGCCAGAGGGGGAGAACAGGGAAAAGGGGGGTTCACTTGAACTAGGGTTCGAGCGAACCCCCTTTCCACAACCATTTTCTTTGCTTATTTTTCTGAGAAATGTGGGACCCAACATTTAATGGGTTCACTTGAAGGGGGGTTCGCTTCGCTCAAACCAAAAGTTCATTCAAATCCCCAAAAACCAATTTTTTTTGCATGGGGTCATTTTTTGCAACTTTTCCTTCCTCACTTGAATTGCAAACCACTTTTGTGGGTTTACCCGATATTCAAAAAAAGCACAAAATACATCCTATTCAATAACCAAATAACGGTGATAGGGGTAGCCACCGCTCCCATATATATCTCCACAAAATCTTCTAAGCAATACCACCAAAAGTAGGAAAATATCAAGAAGAAACGTCTCTGCAAAAGAAAAATAACAAACCCCAACATCATGAAGTGCTTTACATACCATTGAAAGGGGTTCCAAAAGACAACCAAAAACCTTCGCTTGGAGGAATAGAAGCCTCCCATCCTATAAAGACAGGCTACCATAGTGCTAAAACTAGACCAAAAACTCCACCAAGTACCAACTAGTATGTCAAGAGAAATGAAGAAAAGATCTTCCAATAGGAAGATCAACCATAGAGTAGTAGCCACCAAGCACCAAGAGCAAAAAAATCCAGAAGGATGCTCTAGAAAAAGCTAAATACTAGGGCCATAGAGCACCACACAAGTTGAGACCTAAGCCCAAAGCGAGCAATAGCAGAGAGAACCCAAGAAGGCAAAGGGAATCCATGTAGGAAGAAGTTAGGGAGCAGGCTAAAACATGAAGCACAACAGTTACCCCAACATGATGGTTAGAGCCAAAAAGTGACCACAAAGTCTCAACAGACAAAGCCAACAAGGAACACCACTGAGCACCAATGGGGAAGTTAAGAGTCACCAAGCAAAGATCTTTCATTAGGAATATTAACCACATAGCAGTTGTTACACCCTATTCTATTTTTACCTATTTACTAAATTACCTTGATGGGTTAAAATGCTTTGATATATTTATGATTCGGTTTTGTATATGAATCTTGATGGAAATATGATGAATTAATGTTTAATTCAATTTGATATTTTATAATGTTCTAAAGATGAAAATATATGATGCATGTGAATGTGATGTTAATAGTGAACTACTATTGTGATGTACTAAGCTAGATGTAGGAATAGATTCAAACCTCCGGAAGAGAGGGGGAGTATCACTCAGGAGAAGAACTTGGTCTAGTAACCCTAATGAGCCTAATTGAGCATACACACACTCACTTCCTAGTTGGTTAGGTATGATGTTTTTTGTTATTCCAAAGGTGAGTAAAATTGAGTATAATAATTTTCTTCATGATGGTGTAGCTTCCAATGTTGGTGATAATGGGGTGCTTGATGTTGAGTGCTTCACTTAGGCCCAACATATAGTTCACAATGATGTTGAGCAATAACATTTTTTTAGGTTGATGATCAATTGAGTTTCCCTTTACAAGTCAACAAGAAGAGGTGGAATATTTTTTGTAATACGAATTGGAGGTATTCTCTATTTTCCTCAGTTCACCTAAGGAGGTCACAAAGTACAAAAAATCCCATTTTTTTGTGTTGATCTAAGATTTCAAATCCTTCCCCCAACTACTATAAAAATAAATGATGAGATATATGGCAATGTAGTGTCATATTATTTGTGGTTTCCATACAATGGTAAGGTAAACAATGGGGCATGTCTTCACTTTTTCAGAGGCAATCACAAGGTTATTCTTGAAGGAAGGATACACTTTTTGTAGTTGTGTGAAGGAATTAACTATGAGTTGAGGGAAATTAATTACTTCAATAGAATGGTATTTTATAAAGATAAGTGAATTTATCCATACTCTACAAGGTTGGCCTATAGTATGTTATTTTTTTGAGTCAACCATATTTTAGGGCCCATGTGTTGTCATGTTAATTGGTTATGATGTTTCATGGTGTAAATTTTTTTTATCCTTTGTGAGTCAATCTCATTCTTTCATTCCCTATTTTTGGTTTTCTTGGAGATTTAGATTCTCACTATGCCTACAAGAGGCACATGCCCCCAACCAAAGCCATTATTGGGACTCAATTTCCCATCATCTTTTTTTCTTGAGTTCCTTCTATTTGTGTGCTTCATGCGGCATGATCCCTTTGTCAATAAATGATTTGAGAGATCTCATATGGATCATAATATTGTATTCTTATCTTGGTTGTGTTGTATTCTTGTGTACTTCAGTAAAATTCCTCAAACTCAAAAAATCTAAAAATTGGCTAAGTGTAAGGTGGTCAAAGATTTCATGGACACCAAGAACCAATGGTTCTTGGTTCTTGACAAAAACCTCCAATGGTTTTTTTCTCTTTTTTTCAGCCTATTTCCTAAGGTCTAAGTCACAAATGGATAAGTCAAGTGGTCATGGGCTCCATAGGAACCAAGAGACATTGGTCCTAAGTTACCGTGGAACCCTCGATAGAGGAATATGGAGGTGGCACTAAGGCAAAAAGAGAGAAACTAAGATGATGTGATTGAGAGTCCCCTAGGAACCAAGAACCAAGAACCATTGGTTCCTAGTTCATAGTTTTAGCCTAGGATGTGACAAAGTAAACATGTTGAAGCTATGCGAGTGGTGGTGGTTCATGGTAGGAAAAAAAGAGTTTTCTTCACATCGCAAAAAGTAATAAAGTGTTTGTGAAAATTTTGGTGTTTTTTGGATATGTAATGACAACGGGAAATTTTTTGAAGGATGAGATATTGTAGAGGTTTTGAGGGATTCAGGGTAGATCCTGATACTGGTGATTTCCTCACCATATCCAGATATAATGTGGATTTTTGCATAACCTCTAGATCAATTATTTGTAAAATCTAAAAAATTAAGGTAGAAGTGGGTGTGGATTTTTTGTAAGAATTTGGAGGTATCTTGATACAACATAATGGGTGTTGATTCTCCACAAAATGGTAATTTTGAAATCCAAATATGGCTTAGATTTTTACAAAAAATGAATTGATAGAGGTAAAGTGTTGTACGCTTTTCTTTTCCACTTGCTCCACTTACCATCATTCATAGTGTCATGTCTCCCAACTACCAAAAGCAATTATAAATATACTCCATTGATATGAAGTGTTTGTTTTGTATAAGAAGGATTTAGGCCTTGCATTTTGAATTGCTACAATACATCAAATTAGGGTTGATTCCTTACTACTATTATAACATGATTTTGATCATTTTGGGAGGTCGATTCTTGTGTGGCCGCTAGAGTATTTTAGGGCACAAAATTTTCCAATTCAAACCATTTTGAGTAGACTTTGTATTCTTTAAGGAATTATATAAACTTTTCACTATTGTGGTTGAGTGGTTATGCTCTAGTTCCTTTGAGTGAGAAAATGTTGAGTGTTGTCCCTCCTAATTGAGGATATAATTTATGTGGTGGACATGTTGGCTAGGACAACTAGCGGAATTCAAAAATAGGTTGATGTCCACCACAATCTTTTAAAATGTTTTTGATTGAAATCAACAAAACTAAGTTGAAAACTTCTCTTATGAAGGAACATAGTGTTAATGATGAAATTGCCAATCTAAAGTTAGAAGTAACTAAAAACTAAAAGAAATTTGTTAAACTAGAGGTTGTGTTGATGAATATTAAATCCAACCTCAATAAGATGGTGAATTTTAGCAAGGAAACTATTAAAAACTCTATTAAGGACATCAAGGCATTGCAAGAAAGTATCAAGACTAATCTTTTATTGGAGAAGACTAGTCCTAATACACAAATGAGAGTTAATAAAGTTAAATTGGGTAATGAGTTGGACAACACTACCTTATTGGAGAAGCATCTCAAGTCTTTACATGAGAGGCGACTCTTTCTTTTAAGAGACTTAAACTCTATTTGGGTCTTTTTGTAATCCTTATCTCATGTTCTTTTCTTGAGTCCATAGTGACTTTGGTTCTCTCTATTTTTCGAGTTGTTATGTTTGTTTTTTGTAACATTAAATACTTTTTTGCTATAGAACAAAGTTGTTTTATTGTTTATTTTTAGTTCTTTCTTGTTCAAAGTTTGATCCCCTCTCAAGAAGCCCCTTTTAATTCTTTATTTTTTAAATATTTTTTTATTGATTAATTTATTTTATTTCCTCTTTAAAAAGCCTCTTTTCACCCTTATCAATAAAATTAAATTATCTTTTATTTATTTTTATTGATTGATTTATTTTATTTGATTTCATTTGTATAAGTTAGAAAGTTGCAAATATGGAAAGGTGCTCTACAATCAAGAAAATAAGTTTTGTTAAAGTGACAAAAAGATTATTTGTGATTCTTATACATAAATTTATCTAAACATAAAATACAATGCTCTATCTTTTGTATATTTTAAAATATTAATCTAAAATAATTTTTTATTATAAAATATTAATCTAAATATGTCTTAATTATATACAACAAATTAACATATTAATACACTTAATATA
Organism: Sequoia sempervirens; assembly: GCA_007258455.2. Classification (NCBI taxonomy): domain Eukaryota; kingdom Viridiplantae; phylum Streptophyta; class Pinopsida; order Cupressales; family Cupressaceae; genus Sequoia; species Sequoia sempervirens. Next base: position 27,843 of record VDFB02365507.1, read on the forward strand.
TTAGTAAATATATTTTTTTATTGGTGATCAATACTATTAAGAAATATTAAAGATTTTATAAAATTAATTTTATTATTAGATTTTTAAAATTTTAATTTAAACAAACTTTTTAATATATTACTACAAAATATTACTAAAATATATATATATATTTTATTAAATTTTAAAATTTTACTCTAAAACAATATGAAACTATTTAAATATTTTGCTAACACAACCTTATTTTGCTGTCACTGTGGAACACCTGTAAAGATCCCAAAATTTTTATAACTCAAATTCCTCTTCTATTGAGGTCAAGTTGATGAAAAACCAGTGATAGAAATTTCCATTATAAATTTTTAGATGGTGGGCATCAGATCCGAAAGACTCTAGTCGCTACACGTCACTCCGTACTCGTAGTATACCATTTACCGAAGAACAGTAACCTACAGGCTTGACGCAAAAGAATGAGACATGGAGGATCTCTTCGGCGCACACCACCTACAAATACCAGCTCCACTCCACTGGAATTTCAGACCGGGGATGAGGGAAAGCGTCTCTACAATTGTCAGTGGCTCTCAAACCAGAGACATTCATGTGATCATGCCTGAGGGCATCTCTCTTCGTTTTTTTACCCGTTAAACGAAATGGAAAGATTTTCCCTCACATATGAGAAAAACCCTTGAAACAAATTAGAAAACCATTTACAAATTCAGAAAAAAATTCGCTGAGAATGAGAGCAATTCCAATAAACATATGCTTGCTTCACTACATTGAAAAACATGGTATAATAATAAATAACCAAATCAATTTACAAACCTCAGCTACCACAATCAAAGCCATTTCAACTGTATTAGGTTACGAAAAGAGAAGGAACAAAAGGAACCTCCTAAAGAGCTCCATGAATAACAGCGGGCAAACGAAATTCTATCGCAGCCGTAATCAAAGACTAATATTATAAAGTGCATGGAACCTGAATCAGTCACATTTTATCACAGAAAAGTGGCGGGAAGATGCATCAATGACATTCTGCCACACAAACAAAACCCCCAATGCCGCGATTTTCAGTAATTACAGCTTAAAATTCACATCACCCTACAAAAACCAAGGGGCTTACGGTCGATCTGCTCAAACTAACTAAAAACACAAACTAGAATGGAAATGCTTAAGAAAACTATCTAATGCAAAGCGAGAACAAGCTATTTAGCGAGCATCTTTGGCATCCATGGCGTCCAACTCTTTGTCAAGCTCTATGCGAGCCTCTACAAGAGCATCGTAAAACTCGTCCGCATCAGAATCCCATATCTTTACTCCGTGCATCATCAGATCTTCATACTTGCTGACAGGTCTCTCTCTGGGACGGCCTCGCCTCACGGGGGTTGCCTTGTCGTTGCCTTTATCTGGCACAGGAACGTCTACTGAACGCTCTGCCTTGGAATCAAGCTTGGCCTCGCCTTGCCTTGAAGCCTTTGCACCCGAAGCGTTTCTGTTGTTTGAAGGAGACATGATTACTGACTCGCTAGTTGCTGTATACTGCAGGCAAATATCAGGGTATCAAACATAGAAAGAAAGATTAAAACCTAGGAAAAATTTCTCACACAAATGAAAAGCCAAGATAATGGTATGTACCGCAGCCCGAGAAACAAAAACAGAGCTGTGTACTGAACACTCTGCCTTGGAATCCAACTTGGTCTCGCCTCGCCTTAAAGCCTTTGCACCCGAAGCGTTTCTATTGTTTGCAGAAGACATGATTACTGACTTGCCAGTTGCTTTATACTGCAGGCAAATAACGGCGTATCAAACATAGAAAGGAAAGATAAAAACCTAGAAATAATAATTCACACAAATGAAAAGCCAAGGTGATGGGAAGTACCAAAGCCCGAGAAACAAAGACAGCGCTGAGATGACAAGAGGGGGAAGGAGTGGATTATATTTATAGAGATTTCCTGACATGGGTTGTTGGCGTCAAGGAGAAGTTAAATGATCGAGATGACATCTGTCTTATCGCCGTTCCCTAGTTTGTATATTATTTTAAATTTTCTTCCTTAAAAAATAATTGGAACTCAATTTTTTAATTGGCAAGTTGGATTTTTCTTGATTGAATTTCTAAATTTTAATTTTAATTTGTATAACAGATGAAAAACCTAGGTGCAATAATAAATTAAAAGATATTTGTTCTAATCAAAATGATGTGAATTTCCTTCCTTTCGCCATCCCACAATCTCCTTCTTGGCTTTGCTAATTATATATCTTTAAGATGCATCAAATTGTGGTGTTTTGGACACAATTTCTTATACTTTTTTTCTCTCACTCAGCATCATCTATAATAAATATCTCAATTAGATTGTAAGTTCATCATGTATTTTTTTAAAGATTGTATACAATGAGCAAGAGATTACACAATTCAATTTGTTTATTCTTTTTCTTTTCATGGTATCAAAGTTGCATGTGATGTGTAGCGCTAGCTATGTACACTGTGAGCTCGGGAAGCCAAATTTATATAATCTATGTTATGATGTGTGATCATCATTGAGATGTTACTATTGAATGTGGAAAGCCCTTGCAATTTGAAGTTGTGAACAAATAGGCACAAAGATGGTGTTGCAATTTTTTACTTTGTTTTGGGTGAGTTAGATTTTGAAGGTAGAGATGTCCTTGAAGCATTTTGTTCATTATAGACAGTTGAGTAATTTGGAGAGGGCTTCCTTATGTGTCATTGTGCATTACAATTAGAAATGTGAGCCATTATGGAGGATGTCAATTATTGTGTGGAGTGTGGGGGCTTGTAAATTACAAGACTATGTTTTCAAACTCTTCAAGGCACCTTTTTTTTTAAAAGGGATGACTAACCATTTCTTGTTTTAAAAATAGTTTAACATTTTTTTTCCTTTGCACCTTTCCTTGAGCCAATTCCTCCTCTTTAAGAATATTTTTCAAGCTTTGTGCCAAAACTAATTTTCAAATAATAAATGATGTACGGAGTCAAAACTTCACATCACCCATGTAATGCCTTCCCACTTGTGTACAATGAACCATAGGTGACAAACAACATTTGAAACAAACTCTAACAACTAAATTTGTGAAAAAATCTAGTTTCTTTTCTCCAAAACATATTTTCATCACAACCTAGGAAAAGCTCTCTTTGATTGTTTGGAATAGGTCATGAGGAGGAACAATTCTAGAAATAAACAACAATGGTAACTATCTTTTTCCTTTTAATGTCTTCAATCAACACAAAAAATTTCCTAAATCAATACTTGCCCCTTTCTTTGATTTTATAGAAAATATTTGGTTACATTCACCTTCACGATGGTTACCTTTTCTATAATTGGTAGGGTTTCATTAAATAATAGTAGATCCTATTTAACACATAGTGTAGTTTAGGCAACCATAGCCCACTCCAAAAACTCAAGGCATCCACACAACTCATTCATAGACCTCACAATCCATACAATTCACTTCATCTACAAAAATACAAGATTTAAATATTACAACCACTAGTTGACACTACACAATTTGTAATTCAAACTACAAAGCTCACAACTCAATCACATTTTACATAGATGATACTCAAATCCCATAGCTTAAGCTTTAGAGTGTTATGATATAATGAAGAAAGTTTTCAAATAGTGTGAAGTGTTCATACAAATTCATGAAGAAACTGAAAGGTAAATTTTTCATATTGTAATATTTGGCATTTCTTATTGAAGTCAAGAGTGTACATGACTTTCTTCATATTTGTAAGTCAATATTTTTTACAAAGTCCTTGTTCATTTGGTTCATAAGAAGACCAACATCAAGGAACCATAGTACAAAATTTCATTATGTGTGTTGGTAGGGCTTCATTTTTAAAGCCTTTGTGTTTGTATGTTTTGGAAGTTTCTTTTATTCCTTATATTATTTCATCAAAAATCTCTATTATTGTGGTTAGTTCAAAATCAAATGGTTGTAACTATGCAAATTGAAAATGTAAGATGGAATCAATTATACAAATAAAAAGTTTATGGGAGCTAGCAATATCTAACATAAACCTATGTATTTATGAAAGAAAACATGAAAATAGAATAAAATGGTTATGAATGCACATGCTTCTATTTTATGAAAAATCAATCCAAGGATTAGGTCTCATGCTTATGATCTAAAAAACAAGGAAACTATGGGAAATTTCACAAAAAAAAGTATGAAAGAACCAAAAAAATAAAAGTGATTGATATTAAAATATATTTAATGCATTTTAAAGTGGAGTTGATAACATGAATGATCACATTGAAAAATTGAAGAATTTGAGAAATCAAATTACGATGATAAAGGTGTAGATTTTTTTATTAAAATTATTTCAAATGACTATCATAACTTTGTTAGAGTAATATGAATTAGCTAATAATTAATTAATCTTTAATTGATTATTAGGCTAGTTTATCTCTGTGCACTTAAGCCAAACTTAGGAGTGTTTTTTTTGTTATTGGAGTGGGTTATTATTAGATCATTATGTCTTATCATATAGGATGATAACACTTGTCATGATCTAATCCCTTTCTCATTTAGGGTTTTCTCTTATAAGCATTCTCCTGCATTGTAACTCTATGCAAGTTTTTCATTATGTAAGTTTTTCTTATTGAGAAAATAACAAATCTTTGTTTGCAACTCTCATGTGTGGAAAGTGTCCTCATTTGTTATTTGATCTTGCATCTTGTATTTTTCACAAATCTAACATGGTATCAGGTGATCCCACAATAGTGGTTTACAATTTTTGGCCAAACTGGACACTAAAATATTTTTTTTAACTAAATCTTCACTTTTGAGCACCTATAGCGACTAAACCGTGAGAAATTTGAAATGATGCAAACTAGAGTTTTGTGAAATTTTGTTTGTAGATTCTAAATATATCTTTTTCAAAATTTTCGGAATCAAATTGCACTTCTTTTTCCATCTCCCTCAAAAACTAGTTTTTTTCTTCAGAAAACAACATTTTTAAAAAGTGACGCCAACCATAACGCATAACTTTTTTCCATGAAGGATAAAATTCTAATTCTTTCAAATTTAGATTTGTAACTCAATATCTAGTGCTTCCACTTGGTTAGATAGTTTTTATTGACTATTTTTTCTTTAATCAAGTTTCAAAGTCAAACCAATTACAATTAGGACATAGGCCTGTATAACGGTAACTTTTTTGTATGTATTGAAATTCAATTTTTTGTTGGATCAATGACTTCAATATGTGGTGCACTCATATTTTTCAATGTTTTTTTATAATCTGCTATTTTTCCATGTGTAGAACAAAGAGCTTGATTTTTGGTGGAAAACCTACATTCACAAGAAATAAAAATAAATATAATAATTAAATTAAATTTATTTAAAATTATACTTTTTGGGAAGCTTATAATAAGGACTACATACTTACAAAAAATAAATTTTAAATGAATTTATTTGATCCCCCAAAAGGTAAATCAAAAGTGGTTTTTTATCAGCATTTTGATAGGTATAAAGGAGACTCTGTTATAGGTATGGTTTAAAACTAGCGGGGTTATATCCAAGGGGGTTTGATCTAAGGTAGTTTGATCAAACCCTCTTCAATTGGAATGCTTTAAATGGAACTTTTTAAGGCTTAAATCATTATTTTTTCTAAAAATATGTGATTTCAACAAAAATCAGAATCTCCCAGAAATTGTAAACTAGCTTTGTGGGATCACCCTATCAGATCATGGATTTAGAAAACCCCTTCTCAATTTTTTTTAGGGTTTTTCTTCAACTGGGGTTGCATGCTATCAAGTTTGGAATCTTCATATTTTTGTCAATTTTGAAATTGAATGATTTTTTGGTGCATTTTCGTTTGAAAAGGAGCTCACTATTGTGTTCAGGAGGTTGAACAAATGAATTTTGACTATAAATTTTCCCTATTTTAATGTCAAGAGCTTTAGAGGTAAAAATAATTACTTGGGAGGTTGTACAACCCCCCAAACACCATACAAATTTTAGAAGAAGAAAAATAGATTAAAAAAATGGGTTTTTAAAAAAATGAATATTAAAAAAAATCATAACAAGAAGATTTTGATTTTTTTATTGGGTGGACATTTTGAGGGGGTACCCACAGGTACTTAACACCATGGTCACATAGATCTTAGTCCTCCTACCAATGAGGTTTTTTATCCCCTATGGTCAATGGCTTTTTTGTCAACTAACAACCTTTATTTCAATAGGTGGTGGCCTTATAAGCATTTCTCGATGGCTCTTTACAATGTTGACACCAAAATCTTTATAGATTCTCGACGAATATTTGACAAGCAGTCTCACAAAAATTTTTGGCGTCAATTTTTTACCCATTAGGTCCGCAGAGAATATTTCACATTGATAGAAGAATATTTTGGTGACCACCTTTTGTTGTAAGGATCATATTTTTTCTCTCAATTGAATGAAATTTTCTTGGAATATTTTGCTAATGCCATTCCAACATTAGCATGACATCATTGTCCCCTCTAAGCCCCTTTTGTGCCTTAAAGGAGTAGTTTTTCTTTTGGCCATAACTTGGGTGTACAAAATCAAAATTGGAAAAACAAGATATCATTGAAAAGTTGGTTCTATGTAATTTCCAGTAGTATGGGTCTCATCGCCATTTTTTGTTACTAGTACATTTTATTGCATGTCAAATTCAAATGTATTGTTTTCACTTCTGAGCTCACAACTTTTGACGAGTTTCTCTATTTTTCATGATTCCAATGGCCTTTGAAAGATCTTTTAGAGCTCTTCATAACTATCCATGCACTTTTTCTATATTTTTTTTTGGTACATTTTATTCATTTTTTTGTGTTTTCACATTTTGGTGAATTACTTGGATGCTTTAGCTCTTGGAATCTTTTTGTTTGCATGGGATGACATTTTTTACATTGTTCTACATGTTGGTATGTGGTGACTGATCATGCTATACTATACACTCTTCATGTATCCTTGTTGGGGTCTGGGGCTAGGCTAGGCCTCAAGTGGGGGTTTGGGGGCAACAACCCTTGAGAATTTTTTGTTTCCCATTTTTTTCACATCATCACCGAAAAAAGAAAAAACTGACTTTGTAAAACTCTAATTTTGGAAGCTTCTAAAAAGCTTGTTATAAGCGGTTTGGATGGCGGTTATAGTAGGGCATTATTAGCAAGATTGTAATATGTTTTACATTAGATAATAAAATCATTGGATGGTTGCGGTTTTGTGGATGTAGCCTGGATTGGGTGAACTGTGTTAATTTCTCTATGTTGTCTTGTTTCTGCTATAATTTTCTGTGTGTTTTATTTCTCTGTTTTATTGATCAAATTTGCATTTAACTGTTAGATATCTACTTTCTAACCCTAACACTACATGTATTTCTAGAATTTGTCTTATTTGAGCATAGTAGATATATTTTATATGCATTTTCTCTTTTATAAATGCACTAAGATAAAGTGCCACTATTGTATATGCTTTATGGGGATTTTTGCACATCCTATTGTGCCTTTTGTACTCAAACTATGTTATAAAGTGTCATGGGGGTTGTTTAGTTCCTTTTTTTTGTCATCACACCTTTGTCAAGTGACTTTCCCTTCCATGACAACATCAAATATTAGTGATTGTTTCCTCGTGCGTGTGTGTCTTGATTGACACACCTTATTTACTTGTAGGTAATTTCATGTGCACATTTAGATGTTCTTTTTTCTCTTGCATGCACTTCTTGGTGGCACACAATTTGAGTGGAATTTTCTTTCCTCTCCCTTGTCAACATTATGGGAGGGTTCTTTTATTGGTGCTAATGCTTCCTTGGTTTCATTTTAGAGTGAGCTATGTACTCAGTGTTTGTTCCTATGTACTAGATGAATGCAACAATGTCTAGATTACCTACGCATTTTAGTGAGATGGAGCACTTACCATATAGACACTCTTAGATTCCTATTTGTGGAGGAAAACTTCTATTTTCACTTCATTTTTCTTTAGACCAGGTTGTTACCTATATTTTTTACTTGCATCTTGCATGGTTTAGTAGTGTCATTGGGGTCACTCATGCAAATTCATATGCCATCTATATCTTCGATTTATATATGTTTTCCTTTGTGTACGATTTAATTTGAGTAGTATTTTTGGGAGAATCATGCAAATTCTTTTCTTCTTGATCTTAATCATCATCTATTTCAAAGGAGGTTCTTCATTTAAACATTATATAGCAATCATCTTTTGATAATTGTTTACAACTTCATGCTCCAGTGATGTTCTTCATGTTCCTATTCTTTTGGAACATTTTTTTGGAGGGTTCTTAGTTGTTCATTTTCCTTTATCTCTTTGGAGACATTAGATTATTTGTACATGTGTACTTCATGCCAGGCCTTGTTTGTCAAGACCCATCATGCATTTTTTGCTTTTTATACATTAAATTTTTAGGATTTTAAACTACTCCCAAAGTTTTCACTTAAGGGGGGGTTGTTAGAGTAATCATGTATCAACTAATAATTAATTAATCTTTAATTGATTATTAGATTAATTTAATTTCATGCCTTTAAGCTAAACTTAGGATTTTTTTTTATTATTAGAGAGCGATATTATTAGATCATTTTGTCTCATCACATAGGATGATGAAACTTGTCATTATATAATCCCTTTCTCATTGAGGGTTTTCTCTTATAAGCAATCTCCTTCATTGTAACTCTATGCAAGTTTTTCATTATGTAAGATTTTCTTGTTGAGGATATAACAAATCTTTATTTGCAACTCTCATGTGTGGAAGGTGTTATCATTTGCTACTTGATCTTTTGTCTTATGTTTTTCATAAATTTAACAAAATTCATGCACATTGGAGCTAACTAACAAATTTGACAGTATCAAACTAGAAGAAATCTATTATTATTATTTTTTAAAAATTCTAAAAAAATCAAGCACTTTAAATATTTTTGCAATGTAAATAACATATAAATTTATCTAAAAAATATAATGCTCCATTTTTTTGGGTGAATGTCTTATTTAACTTTACATTAAAAATGGAAATAGTGCAATATTCACAAAACCTCTAGGCCACCAGATGAAAGCCTTGATGCCCATCATTGGAAGCCTAGAGAAAAAAATTGAGGAGCTTTTCAACCTTCATATAAGAAGCCTTGGAAGGGACCTAGCATGAGGAATTATAAACATGAGTGGCCACCAATATCTTTAAACATATATAAAATTTTGCAACCAACAAAAGAGGTTGGTGATCCAATATTTAAGCATCTTTTCAAGTCTCACAATCATAGCTTGCCAAAGATCAAAAGGATTGACATGAAAGGGAAACGATATGTCCAAAAATTGAAATATTTTCCCATATGATCAAATGCAATTCCATTTGAAAGAATCAAGCCAAGCTAGCTTGGGAAAAAATGATTTTCTATAGAAAGAGGTCTTTTGTCATTGAATGTTGGAACTAGGGGCTTGAAAAAATATTTATAGGCACTAGAGAGTTTGATTTATGTTATATTCTTCCTCATAAAGAGTGAGAAAGAATCATCAACAAAATGACCATTAACAAACCATTAGGAGCAATTAGGAAGGAAAATCCCCGTGACACGAGATTGAGAAACAACTTGAGCAGGGGGGTATCCAAAACATTTTGTAGCCAAAACATAAAGAGATAAGGAAAGAGTACAACCTTGTCTAGAGGACTAAAAGAGTTCAAAAGAGGGAGATTGGTGACCAGAGATGGTAATACAAAAAAATGCATTAATGAAGAGCATCTAGATAGATTGAATGAATCGACAACCAAAACTGCTTGAAGCATGGTCAAAATAAAGGGCCATTCAATGTGACCATAGGCCTTAGAAAAGTTGATTTTGATGAAAATAGATAGCTACTGATATTGGCAAGCCCATTCCATACATTCTTGAACCACGACATCTGATATTACCCTGAATGAATATGAATTTAATAAATCTTGTCTATTGAGGTCTAATAATAAGCAGTAACATTGAGCACAACTTGAGAGCTAAAGCTTTGGATATGATCTTGTACAACACATTAAACAAAGTGATTGGTCACAATTGTTAGTATCCTTTGAGTCATTTGTCTTAGGTATGAAGTTAATATTACCTTTTGTTTATGATATTGCCTAATGACCCAATTTGCATGGATTTGAGATACACATTGTGCATGTCCCTACCAGTCATATCCTAGAAGTATTTGTAAAAATCATGAGGGAAGTCATCAAGGCTAGAGAGTTTATCATTGAACATAAAAAAAACTTACCTCCTTAACATCACCTTGTGAGAGAGGTTGGTCACAAAGAATGCATATTCCAAAGTTGGTAAGGTAAAACTGAAAGCTTTAAGGATATCAAGAAAATCATGGAAGAGTTGATGTACTTTACAAATTCTCTTGATGGTATGAGAGGGCTATCAAGCCCACAAGGCTTGAAAAAAAACCATCAACACCTTGTCTCCAATTTTAAGCCATTTTAATTTGGCCTTGATTTGGGCACCACAACTAGCATAAGTGTTTGCAATTTTTTTCTCACAATTGGGCCAACTAAAGTTGGGCGGTGGAATCAAAAGGATAGGTTTCTAGGGTGACAATGGTGAGGCAAAGCTCTTGGGTTGTGGCCTCATATGAGCGACAACAAAAGGGAGCTATTTGACACAAGTAAATGTGAAGAAACTAATATGTATCTAGGTTATGGTGTCAATCCACTAGTTAATCCATCCAATGCCCTAAGAAGGATGTGGCTCTAAATTCTATAAATGTTGGATATGCACCACCATGGCCTTGTGGTTGAGCAAAGAAGTGTTAAGGAAGAATTGACCCTTCATAACCTTGAGAGCTAAAGGAAGAATTGACCCTCCATAACCTTGAGAGCTAAAATTTTCCATTCAATGTGAAATTGTATGGGAAGGTGATTAGATAAGACAACCAACACCAATGATTCAACAAGTAAGGAATAATAACTAGCAAAAGTAAAAAATGATTGTGCCAAATTCATGGCACAATCAAGCCATTTTAGAATTTTGTTAGACCTAGACTACAAGTTGGTACATGTGAACCAAGGTGTACAGTCATGATGATGGATAAATTGGGTTCGAAAAGACCCAATTTATTACACATAAAACTCCAAACCTCCCTTTTGTCGGTTGTCCAATGCATGGGAAAAGCTCCACATTATCATGTGACATCTTGATCATGTTGAAATCCCCACAAAAAAACCCAAGTGGTGGTTGGTATTGAATTAACAACCCAACATTAGAGAGAAGATATTTAACATCCTTAGGAGCATAAACATTTATCACCCCAAGGAATGATTATTGACACTGATAAGAGCCCCACTAGTTGGTTAGTGTGGTCAAATCCATGATCAGCCAAAAGTTGATGTGACATAAGTGAGAAAAGTGACAACTCTACCACAATCAACCTCATGGTTAGTATAGAGAAAAAAATTGAATGGAAAAATTAAAAAATTGACACTTTAATATCCTAAAGGCAAAGAATGTCTAACTCTAGAAACTGAGCACAAACATCTCAAAGAAAGTATTTTTGAGGGAGCTTTGTGAGACCCCTCACTTTCAAGCTAAAAATTCACGAGTACAAGATTTTAAACACAAGGAGGGATGAATGAACAAGCCATGGTATTCAAGTGAGAACAACCTAGGGACATGATTAGTTTCATCAAAATGAGGAAGAGAAAAAATCCTTAGTCGAGTTTCATATGGAAACAAGGTGAATCCCATGTGGGGTCTATGATTTGTTAACCTAATAATGAAGCAGACTTTCAAGAGGGACTCTACCCATAAAATATTCAACAAGACTGAAATATTCAAGGGACTTACCTCGTGAAACACCTTAGAACAAATTTTTTGGGTAGTTTGAGTGAGAGGAACCATAGTGTAAAAGAACAACTAGAAAGATCTAAAAAAATTGCAATTGGATATACACTACAAAACTTGAATTGACCACTTTGACATAATAAAATCATATTGATAAATATTCTTTTTATTGCTAATACAATTTCATCCTTTCTTCCTCCCAACTCATTTTTATTGATTTATTAATAAACTTGTCATATTAATTGATTTATTAATACACTTACCATATTAATATATATTTTTTATTGCTAATACAATTTCATCCTTTCTTCCTCCCCACTCAATTTTATTGATTTATTTGATTGATTCAAATTTTACAATTTCACCCTCTCTTCTTTCACATTCAAATTGATTTGTTTTTTATTGATATTTTTTATTACTCAAACTATTTAAAAATATTAAAAATCATCCACAATTTCAACATTCTCATCATTCTTGCCTCCCAACTCAATTTTATTGATTTATTTGTTTGACTAAATCAATACACTTACCATATTAATATATATTTTTTATTGCTAATACAATTTCATCATTTCTTCCTCCCCACTCAATTTTATTGATTTATTTGATTGATTCAAATTTTACAATTTCACCCTTTCTTCTTTCACATTCAAATTGATTTGTTTTTTTATTGATATTTTTTATTACTCATACTATTTAAAAATATTAAAAATCATCCACAATTTCAACATTCTCATCATTCTGCCTCCCAACTCAAAATATTATAAATCATCCACAATTTCAACATTCTCATCATTCTGCCTCCCAACTCAATTTTATTGATTTATTTGTTTGACTATTTTTTAAATTACATCTGTATTTATATATTTAATATAAATATAATTTAATTTTTTTGCAATATTAAATACTACTAAATTATAATTTTTTAATGTAATTTTTCAAAAAAATGGTCATAATATGTAACACCCTTATCTTGCTGCCATCGTAGAACTTACCTGTAAAAAAGTCCATTGTACCCCAAATATTAAAAACAAAACAAATTCTTGCCGTTAAAAAGACTCAAGTAGATTAAAAGGGCGGAAGCCAGTGGGAAAGATTCCAAGGTTTTCAATAACATATGACCCGTCTCTCCATACTTTTAAATGGTGGTGAAATGAAATGAAATGAAAAATAAAATTTTAATGACGCCCACGCAGGTCAAAGAAGCTATGGGACCCAAGAGCAGCACAAGAGCCTACAAAAGGCCCTGCAAACCACGCAGTTTAGTTTTGTCTCCTTGATTCTTCATTAGCTGCAGTAGCCCGGATGTCTTTATACGCTGAGCACTCCATGGTACAGCGCCCTAAGGCAGCAAATCTTGGGACTATTTGTCCTTAATGTCAATCCCTACGAAGAGCACCCAATGTGAAGCCCCCCTCAATGGTACCGCGCCCTAAGGCAGCAAATCTTAAGGACTATTTGTCCATACATATCAATCCCTACTCCTAGTGTAGCATTCATCTAAGTGCAGTTCACCTAGGTCCTCTTTGGCGCACATCACCTACAAATACCAGTTCCACTCCACGGGTAATTCAGACAGTGGGTGTGGAAGCGCCTGTAAAATTGTCAATGGTGAAGCCACCCTGAAATTGTGAAGCCCCCCTCAATGGTACCGCGCCCTAAGGCAGCAAATCTTAAGGACTTTTTGTCCATACATATCAATCCCTACTCCTAGTGTAGCATTCATCTAAGTGCAGTTCACCTAGGTCCTCTTTGGCGCACATCAACCTACAAATACCAGTTCCACGCCACTGGTAATTCAGACAGTGGGTGTGGAAGCGCCTGTAAAATTGTCAATGGTGAAGCCCCCCTCAATGGTACCGCGCCCTAATGCAGCAAATCTTAAGGACTATTTGTCCATACATATCAATCCCTACTCCTAGTGTAGCATTCATCTAAGTGCAGTTCACCTAGGTCCTCTTTGGCGCACATCACCTCCAAATACCAGTTCCACTCCACTGGTAATTCAGACAGCGGGTGTAGAAGCGCTTGTAAAATTGTCAATGGCGCTCATACCAGACATTCATGTCGTCACGCCCGAGGAAATCTCTCTTCGTCATTTTACCCGGTGGAAAGAAAAAAGATTTGCCCTCATTCATGATTAAAACCCTTGAACCAAATTAGAAAACCATTTAAAAATTCTGTAAATCATTCGCTGAGAATGAGAAAAATTTCAATAAACAAATGCTTGCTTCAGTCATTGAAAAACATGGCATAATAATAAATAACCAAATCAATTTTCAAGACCTCAGCTACCACAATCAAATCCATTTCAATTGTATTAGGTTACGCAAAGAGGAAGGAACAAAAGGAACCTCCTATGAGCCCCATTATAACACAGGGTTGGTGAAACCATGAACAACAATAGACAAATGCAATTACATTATAACTGTAATCAAAGACTGTGATATTATAAAGTGCATGAAACCTGAAACAATTCACATTTTTCCACACAAAAGTGCAACAGAAACAAAAACCCCAATGTTGCGATTTTCAGGAATTAGGGCTAAAAATTCACATCGCCCCTACAAAAAACAAAGGGGTTACAGGCGATCTACTAAAACAAACTAAAATCACAAACTAGAATGGAAATGCGTGAGAAAACTATCTAATGCAAAGCGACAAGCAGCTATTTAGCGAGCATCTTTGGCATCCATGGCGTCCATCTCTTTGTCAAGCTCTATGCGAGCCTTTACAAGACCATCGTAGAACTCGTCTGCATCAGAATCCCATGGCTTTACTCCGTGCATTATCAGATCTTCAAACTTGCTGACAGGTCTCTCTCTGGGACGGCCTTGTTTCGCGGGGGTTGCCCTGCCGTTGTTTTTATCTGGCGCAGGAGCCGCTACTGAACGTCCTCCCTTGGAACCAGAGTTGGCCTCGCCTCCCCTTGAAGCCTTTGCACCCGAAGCGTTTCTGTTGTTTGAAGAAGACATGATTACCGACTTGCCAGTTGCTGTATGCTGCATGCAAATAACATAGTAAGGAAAAATAAAAACCTAGAAAAACATTCGCACACAAATGAAAAGCCAAGATGATGTGATATACCAGAGCCCGCGAAACAAAGACAGAGCTGAAAGATAAGATACTAAAGCGGTAACGAGTAGGTTGTATATATAGAGAATTGTTGACATGGGTTCTCTGGCGTGAAGGGGAAGTTAAAGGGTCAAGATGACATCTGTCATAGGCAGTCCTAACCATATCATTACACAGAAATGGATAATAGTTATCATGATATTTGTAACAGGAAAATTGCACGACTTCCCGCAATGAAAATTGGGCATAATTCGTGGAAATTTATTAAAAAACAAAATATTAGGGATGTCATTTAATAATTGCTATTGGTAATAAATATAATAGTAGTGATCTTATTTAATATCTAGGATATATATTTTTAACAGATATATAAACTACTTTGAGATATTATTATTGAAGTTTATTTACTTTGTGTATATATTAGCATATATATTTTAATAATCTATATAAAGTACGGCAATAGATATTCTTCTAGAGGTGTGTATCACACTTTTATATGTGACAGATTGATTAAAAAAATAGATATCTTGAAGTATAGTTTATTTAAATTTTTTCAAAACTTTGATAACAAAAAGGATACATATAATTTTTTTATTTTTCAAATTATAAAAATATTATATCTATTTAAGATTATTTCCATGGAGAGTATCTACTTCCATGTTGCCAACATCAGTCATTTACAACTATTTATTAAATCGTTACTTTGTCACCAAAAATTAACAAGTATTAAGCTTTTTGTTAATTTCCATTGTAATTGATTGAATGTAACAAAAACTAGAGCTTAATAATCGAGTCTAATAAAACCTTGCTTTTAGATGAACAATCTATTTTTTTCATTCTTATGATAGTGCATTGAACCCTTCGTTCATCACTATAAGTCCCTTCGTTTACATTCAATTTAAATATGTATTTATTGAAAATAATTTTTTGTATAATTTTTCCAAACTTGGCATCATCTTGTTGTTCATTCTTCAATATGCTTAATTCATTTTCCATAACACTCTTAATTTCTTTTCTCGCTTCTTCAAAAACAATAACCCAATTCAAAACAGTATGGTATTGCACTTGGCATTGAAGCAAATATCTATAATCACATTCAAGGAAACTCTTATCACATATTTCATAACACTAATTACCATCTCTATAATTGTTCGTATTCTTTTTGCATTGCCTACTGTCAATCTTCAAGGGGAAAGTAGTGTAATAGAAATTGTTCACCTTTATGAAAGATAAGGTAGCTTTTATCACAATCTAGTTAGGTTTATTAGATGTAGCAAGTTCTTCATCCTTGATTTGTGCCATAGTTGTCAATGCCTCAACTCGTTTAATAGATGATATTTCCTTTGTAATAGGATGAGAAGATAGATTCATCCCTTCTATATCAAACCAATATCTCAATTGTTCTGACTTTGGAAAATCTAAATTTATAAGAAGTTGGCTTGTGGTGATTGTTCCCATAGATTTTCCACTGAAATCACTAATCTATCAAGCATTTACAACAAGAATTGGAAAAGTTCCTAAATCATACAGTTCTTGGATTTGTTGCCCTTCCTTATTACAAAAACCACCCCACATTGTCAACTTGACTCTACAACTTAACATGTACTTTAGTTGAAGAGTTCTTTTCTAAGTATCTCTCACATTCTTTCTAAACATTATATTTGATGGATTGATTAATAAAACAACACCAATGATATCAACCATAGAATTAGTTTCCATATCCTCAACTTCAATTATTGGTCTAAAACTAAAGTGTTGCTTTGATATTGAGCTATCCTCCTCCAAACACAACTCAATTATGGAAACGCTTTCTAAGAAAATTTCCCAATCATTCTTTAAATGGTTGAAAATATTTTATGTAGGTTTGAGGCTCCTTTTTGAGATTGTAAACAATCTCCCAATTTTTATGTGATCATATAACTAATTTGTAATAGAATTGAAATAATTTACTCTTATTTCACCACCATCAAAATCAATCAGTTCAAAACTAAAAAAAATTCCATCTCCTTTTGCATTGTTGGAATGATGAAGTTGACCCTTTGTAACAACTCTAGCCTTTATTGTCCATCTACCTTGGTAAGAATTCAATTTTGCAATAGGAATCATTCTTGAAGGAGTGTTATTTCTTGCAACGTATCCTTTATTAAAAATGATAAGAGGTGGCTAATGTGGATGAGCAACAATTGAATGACCATATAGAATGTTGGGAGGATTCATGTTTGGGTCATCAAAACACAAACAAAATATTACTCAATATATTACTTTTATAATATTGAAGATATATGATTAAACAAAGTATTCAACCTTGATCCTATGAATACAAGGTTAAATAATAACTAAAAAACTATATTGAAATCCAGAGATCGGTCATAGTTTTCATAGTTTTAAGAACTTTCAACTGACCTTTTTGACTTTAATCATCAAATATTTTCCCACTTTATTGATACTTTGAATCAAATTTATGTGCACATCAAACATAGAAAAATAATTATAATAAAACATGTACTTAGCAAAGAGCTTGAAATTTTGTTAAAAATTTAGAATTGTTAACCTTAATCAAATATAGTAACTAAGAAATATATAAACTTGTTACCAAGTTTGTGGGTTTGTGTGTTGTAAATTTCCCATACAAAATGGTCAATCTATGAGTTTAATAGTACCACATACAAATTGGTTTCAATTTAGATAAAAGGATCTACAAGCTTCATCCTTAGAGATAATGTTTGGTAGATTATTTGTTCACTAAAATCATAAAACAAAAAAATGATTCTTACTACATGTAGTTTTCTACTTTTAAGGAATGGTCAAACCACTATAAACTATTTGGCAAAATAGGGGATACCATCACCCTACATTTCCCCAGTGCAATTGTGCTTAACGTCAGTGAGAAAATTATAGGTGACAATTATTATATTCAATCATACCTTCCAACTCATCTTATATTTTCAATTAATACTAAAAGTGGCCCTTTTTGACAAAAAAATCCCACCAATCTAAGAATTTGAAGGGAACTGGCATTCAATCTTGATAAACAATTTTGGAGGGAGGCATGTTGAAAGGGAAACTTGTTGAACTTGGAAATATAATGCCCCTTATTATTGCAATTCAAGGTTTAGGTCCTATGAAATAACACCTATAAAATTATATTGTCAAAATAGTTATCAAATAGTATGGCACGTATTAAAGTAAGAATAACCAAATATGTTCATCGTTTGAAGTAGAGTTTGAGTAGTTCCAGGCATAGGGGTGAGAATAAGAAACTGGGGAGTGACAATTACTTTCTCCTAACACTAATTCCATTCCTCTGAGCTTCTTATCACAAATAGTAGTCGACTAAAAAAGCAGTAGCCCTTTGTCCTGGGTGGTATAGTTCCTGAAAAAAGCTACCTTTTCAGATTTGTATGTATGGATCCAGTAGCGGGAAACTTCAACTACCAAAAGGCACATGGTGGAAGGCATGGGGAGTGTGATAAATTAGGAAAAAATAAGTTATGCCTCTTTAGAAAATATCAAACTCATAAAAAATATAAGCAACATGGTATCAAGAAAATTATAGATATTGTGACATTCACACAACCTTCTAGTAATGGAAAGCAAGTAATTTCTATTCAACAAATCAACTCAAAATTTTAATAGAAATGACAATTTACTTAATTTCAATCACATAGATAGTATAAACAAAAAATACTTGTTAAATATTAAAGGGGCAATTGAACAACTAGCCCAAGTATACATCATATTTGGCAAAGAACTATGCATTACAATTTCAACGAATTTTATGAATTTAAAAATATTTTCACACAAATGATTGTTTCAACATCTACATGAAAAACAAGTGACCACACAAAATTCAATTTTATTTTTAGCATGAATACAACAATATGAAAACATAGTATATCATTGAAATGATGCAACATGTAAAATTTTGTGTCAAGGTAGTATAGCCTACTTATTATGAATTATTACGCAGTCCCTCAAATGTGTAGGTTGAGAGAATATAATACATATACAAGAAGAAGTAATGACCTACATCTGTGTTGGAAGGGCAAGAAGTGTTTCATCATATGAAGTAAAAATACGCGTCACTAAATACACCCACCAAAAAAGAGTTTTTCTTGCTTTCAGAAAATTGTTATATGGTTTTGTTGTGGCTTTTGCTACAATTTTTGTCTTCCAATATTTTTATATATAGTTATTCACTTGATAGTTTCTTCCTTCCTTGAACTGGTTCAAGATTCCAATTTTGTAATAACTAGGGGAGAGGGGCCCATAGTGGTGTGGAATCCTATGATGGGGACAAAAGTAGTCCTCTATGGGCCCCAAAGTGGAGTTCCTTAATATCTAATTATAAAATAATTTTTATCCATAAAGTAAACAAAAGTAGTCGAATCATTGTACCAATAAAAAATGTATTATAATTTGTTTATATTTGTCCCTTGAATATAAATAGTTATTTGCAGTCTTACATGTCAGAGAATATTCAAAGCTCATCTAACACCACCAACATACAATCCAAATTAATTTTTAATGGCCCATAGCATGAAATCATGCATCCAAAATATAAAATTAGTATAACCCACACTCCCCTTAAATATCACCTAGTGCATTACATCACCAACAATATTTTCAAAGATGTGATACCATGAGAACAAATAAGAACCAAGACTATCCCATCACCAAATCCAATCAAACCCACTCCCCTATCCCACTTTCCTAGCAACACAACACTTAAAGAAAAATCAATCATTCAGATGTGTCACACCAATCAAATACCAATGCACAACTACTGGTGCCTTCTCCTCTTTTGCCACCTGCAAACACCAAAATAATGGTGTTAAACCCACCAAAATCTCTTGAGAAGCAAACAAAGGTTGCACGACATAAATACATACAAACTCTACAATTGAAGGCACCAAAACAAGTTTTCAAATTTGAGAAAGAAGGATAGAAATTAAAGACTCCATACCAAACCAACATTGAACATATAAAGAGATTTACAAATTAAAAAATGCATTATTTAATCTTTTCCAATTTCCATTTACCACGTCTCACTTTCATATTCATATCTAGATATTTTCCTAGAGATAGTGGAAGAAATAGTAGAAGCAGCAATAACACACTATCAGGTTACATGTATTCTACTACTACTAATTTTGTATGCCTACGAATGCCAATCTGTTGTATTCTATGCAAATATTTTTCAGAAAACTATAAATATTTGGGGTTTCAACCTAATACTATTTACATTGGGTTTTTCATTTATATTCTTCATGCCTAGGAATGCCAATATGTTGTATGCGATGTAAATGTTTGTCACAAAAACCTATAACTCAATATCTAGGGTTTCAACTTATAGTATTTATGAATGTCGATGAATAAAACCAAGTCATTTTAGTTCAATTTCTAGGCTTTTTATATTCTATATGCCTGAGAATATAGATCAGTTGTATGCACTATAAATGTTTGTCACCCACTACCCTATAACTCAATATTTGGGGTTTCAACTTATTTTTTTATGGATGTCAATGTATTTTTGTTCCTTACAATGTGATTGTTACACCCTATCTTCTCTAAGTTTACAAGACCAAGTAATTTCATTTCATCTTAATGCCTAGAACTACACTTGTTTTGGAGTCTTAGTTTGGTTAGGCGCCCATACATGTTTGGCTATGCACAATTCATTGTTTAGCTCCACACTCTTGAAAGCTCCCTTTTTCTTTTAGGTGGGGTTTTTTACCTCACCAGGCTTATACCATTGTCTTTCATTTTGAAAATTTTTAACTAATGTTCGTTCATGTCTCACTATACTATTTTTGCAATATATATATACAGATATATACACACATATACATTTATATTCTTGAAATGAACAACATACTAAAACAAACAGATTTATATAATTATTCCAAGTAGAACTATATATATATGCCAACATATTTACCAACCATGCATTTCTAATAATCTATTGTATAAAATGTGATCATTACACTCAATCTTCTCTAAGTGCACAATTCTTAATGCTCATCAATACCTACCAGTTCTATAGGATGTTATTATGTCGCCCACTATGTTGTAAGTGCTAAAGTAAATGTGATTTCATTTATATTCTATATTCCTAGGAATGCCAATTAGTTGTATGCAGTGTAACTATTGGAGTTAAGATGACACTGAGAGGGGGGGTGAATTAGTGTTATAACATATTTGACAATTTTCACAAATTCAAAAACTATAGCACAGATCTGATCTCAATATACTCTGATTAATGCATTCATGAATTGAATGTAATCATTCATAAACAAAATTGAGAAAGATAATACCCAAACAGTGAACTAAAATAATCAACAATACAGTAAAGCAAAGGGAACTTAGAAGAACAAGAAGACTCCAGATTTTACCGAGTGGAAAACCCTCATGGGGTATAAAAACCACTCCCTAAATGCCTTCCTGGCTTAATATTTTAAACAAAAAGTTCACAAAGCCTTATAGGCTAAAATTCTGAGCACCAACTCAAGGAGCACCAACCCCTCATTTAGAGACACCCATCTCAAGGAACACCAACCCCTCACTTACATTACAGAATTACAATAATAGTGACTCAGAGGATTTCTCTGTTTTCAGTTAAGCACCCATCTTTCTGTAGAGTTCATTCATTCATATCCATACAGACAAGAAATGATACTCTCAGTATTATCATCAACAACCTTTACAGTTTTCAACACAGGTATTTATTTACATTTCAAGTATGTCGGTTGTGAAGAAATCTTCAAAATCATTTTTCACTAGATCTTATGATTCTCTTGCTGATTTTTGAATATAAAGCTGAATATTGATAGATTGTAGATGATGATAAAAAATCAATATTAACACTTATCCAGAGAGCTGCAAATCATCCTATTAAAACAAAAACGCATCTACTCAAAGAGGAAACTCAATGAATATGCTGTCATGTAATGGGTCTAAGATTCAATTCAATTGATGATGTCAACCTGTAACTATATTTTGAAGTTTCCATAAACGGCCACAGAGTTTGAGTCTTCGTAACAATTGGCTGAGACAAGCAGATAGTTCTGTCAAAAGTAATTTATAACGAAGTCAGTCATCCTAATAGATATTGCTATGACTCTATGAAGTCGGTGAAACATCTCACAGACTATAAACTGTTATAACGAAATTTTTATCTTTACGAGCTTTTGCTGAGACCCAAGGATATCTCTCAACGATGTTCATTTGTTTCGTTCACAGTCGCCATGACTTAACACTTCTCGGGGAGACCTCTCGTAGAGCACACTAAGTCACACAAACAAACCTTTTTACTCTTGAGAGTCACTGTAACCTTCAACTTTCGGGAAGACATTTCATAGATAAGACTTCATTTTGCCGAGAGCTCCTGAGATCAACCTTGTCGATGTGACAATTCAACACTTATGCCGAAGGCAACTTCATCGCCATCAGTCATCCCTCTATTTGTCGTTGTAGCCTAAAGATTCTCTAGCCGATGCAACCTTCTCCCTTATGAATGTCGCTATAGCCTATCGTCATCGGGGAGACCTCTTGTAGAATATATTGAGTCATACTGAAACACTTCATTCACTCGGAGTCACTGAGACATTACAAACCTCTCGCCGAAAGCCCCTCATTAGACTTAGTCGCCAAGACTTGACGGGTTCGTAGAGACATTATATCGATAGCCATTAGTTTCACCGAAAGACCACATGACCATTTATGTTCGCTGAGACTTCCAGAAAGTCTTGCCGAAGGAAAATTTATCACTGACTGATATCTACTGAAAGTCGTTGTGACATATCGGTATCGGTGAGATGTTATGAAGACTACGCTATGTTTCACCGAAGATACCTTTTCTACAGGCGGAGTCTGCGTGACACATGAACATCGTTGTGACCTTATGTCGATGACCCAACTCTGATCGATGTGCAACCTCCCACCACTGGTCGGTGAGACACTAATAGACTCAGACCTCTGCCACAACAATAACACTTTTGCCGATGAACCATTCCATGTGCACAAGTCGGGAGATATAGAGAATCGGTATACCACCCGATAGCCACAACCTTTGTCGATATGCTCATTTTGAAGCGGTTGGTGTGACATTTTTATTTTGATAAGACCTTATCCCGATGATATAACATATGCCGAGTTCCTTTCTATCGCCGAAACAGGAAGAAGTCTTGCCGAAATAATCATTCTTGTGTCGGTCGCCAAGACATGCTAATGTTACGCCGAAAGTAGCCTGTATGTTAAGTTCAATCGCCTGACATCTGAAATGTCTTGCCAATAGGCAACTCAAACATTTCAAAGTGGATCGGGGAGACCTTGCCATTCTCACACCGATATGAGTAAGCCTCGAAAGAGAAACATCCATAACCCGTGGAAGTGCAAGGAGAACCATTTTGAACCCACATCAATGAGAACAAACCGAAGAGATTTTGTCATCATGGAAACCGTAAACACAACTGACTTCAATAGTAACTATGTCAATGCATTTATGTTCTATACGATTTCATGTTACACCTAATTAGGTTTAAGTGATTTCAATTTAATTCTTAATGCATTGCCAATTCTAAGTGATTTCACTTCAATTCTTAATATACTATTTATGGATGTCAATGCATTTCTCTTCCATACAATGTGATTGTTGTACACCTAATCTACTCTAAGTGATTTCACTTTATTTATTAATGCCTACTATTTATGGATGTCAATGCATTCCTATTCCATAAAATGTAATTGTTACACCTAATCTATTCTAAGAGATTACAATTCAATTTTTAATATACTATTTATGGATGCCAATGCATTTTTGTTCCATATAATGTGATTGTTACACCTTATCTTCTCTAAGTCATTTCACTTCAATTCTTAATGCCTACCAATGCCTATGTGTGCTATAGGATGTTATTGTGTCACCCGCTCTATTGTAAGTGCTCAAGAAAATATGATTTCAGTTATATTCTATATGCCTCTGAATGCCAATCTATTGTACATGCCATGTAAATGTTTCACCCTCTCACCTATAACTCAATATATGGGCTTTCATATTATTTTGTTTATGAATGTCAATGCTTTTTTGTTGTATACAATGTGATTGTTACACCTTGAAATGAAGGAAAATGAGGTGAACCAAAATGGAAGGGTAATAAGGGCATATGATGCACCTATTTTCCTTAGTTCATTAGGAAAAAGAGATCCCCTAGGGCAAGATTAACTTTCAACCCTTAGGTAAGTCAACCTTGGTGGAGATCTTGTTGTTTTCCCTATGACTTAGGATGGGGTAAATCAGCCTAAATTGCACTTTTGGGAGATGAATGAAAAATATTAAATGAATGCAATGATGCAATGTAAAACATGAAACCTCTAAATTAAACCTTAATCTGGCAGAATCCAAAAAGCAATTGCAGATCTGAGAAGGGTGTGATTTTATGCACTTGTGATAAAAAGGTTGTGTTGAGTGTCCTCCTAGGACTCATTCGCCCAAGGGCGAATAGGTCTTGCTTAAAGGGTTGAAAAATTACTTTCACAGTCCTCTGATCCTTGGTCTACACTCTTGATTCCTCTGGGTTTCACAGTAAAAAATTCAAAAATAAATTCTGAAAGTGAGTTTCTATGGCTTGATGACAATGTTTACAAATTTTGCAATTTTTCTCTTTTGATAGATCTTCAATTCTTCTTCAACCTAAGATATTCAAAACACACAAGAGGGAAAAAAAATTGGTGAATGGGTTTTTTCCTTGGTCAAATCCCATTTTGGTAATTAAACCTTGAAATGAAATGAAACATAAATGGAAGGAATGATAATGAACACAGGTATGTTGCAACTCACCAAACCCTTGAAGGAATGAAACTTAGTAGACCTCTCCAAGGTCTTGTTCTTGCATGAAATGGCTTGATTGACGATGTGATCTTGATGCTTGAATGTTGACTTGAATGCTTGAAACCTACATGCATGATTCTTGATAAGTTTGACATGATGATCTTGATCTTGATTGTTGTTGTAGATGACTGATAAATCTGATCTTCAATGCTCTTGACAATAATATTTACTCATATGAAAGTTTCCCTCTTGCTAGATGTTTTGAATTGATAAAATAACTATATATTTATAGATGATTTTCTAATTTCTTGAAAATTAAACATTACAAGTCAAAATTTGAATTTGAATCTGGGATCATAAAAAGGCTTCCCAAAGCATTTTTAAAATTTAAATTAAGCAACTAAAGGGGGCCCAAGGGCGAATGGGTCCCGACCTATATTGCCAGGACCTATTCATTTTGGGGTGTTAAAAATGATAATTAAACATTAATTAAATCATGATTCACCTTTCAGAAATTGCAATTAATTAGGCTTGTAGATGCATAATAGGGCCAATTAGAGGCTTAATTAAGTGAAATTAATTAAGGGACCGAAACATAGTGTGAAAATGTGAAGGAGTACATTTCCAACACTACATTTAGCCCCCACTTTAGTGAGATGATGAGCCCTACACTCAAACTCACACTAAAGTATTCAAATTGACGTCAAGAGAGGTTTAATTGTACAATAGTTGGAAAGATAAGACAAAAAAGGTTGAGGATGATGATCAAGCCCCCAAGATCTAATATCTCATGGTAAACCATCAAAGGCACAAAGAGACACATGCCTATGTTAAATATGCAGTAGTAAGACAAGATACACAAGCATACAATGCCAAAATTAATGAGAAGAGAGAGAGGGGATGGATCAAGCCTCGACTGTTTATCCAACTAGTATAGATCAAGCCTTAGCTATTTTTCCAGAAATTTTTACAAGTGGAAACTCGTTGTCCACTATGAAAACAAAAAGTGCTCACATGGGATAGTGAAATTTGTTGTTCACTAGGTGAACCCCAAAAGGTGGCTAATGGGAAAGTCATTTTGGGTCTAGTCTCCCATTGTACTAACCATACCAAATTTATACCTCTTGATAACTTTGATAAGGCACCATAGAAATGGTCACAAGGCTAGAAAGTTGCGTTATGCTAGGCACTCATGAAAAAGGATCCACTAGAAAGGAAGTTGTGTTATGCTTGGTGACATTGATATATGCAATAGGGTATTCAAAAGGGTTTTGCTTAGTTCATGAAAGGTCTCACCTTAGGGAACATCATGCTTAATGTCTCCAAGAGAGGACTAGTCGAGGATAGAAATTCACAACTTAGGGCATGCAATCCATAGCATCACCACTAAGAGGAATGACATATGCCAAGAAAGGTCACAATCTTGAAGGAAATCAAACCCAATGACATCACCAAGAAGACACATCACGTGAAGTAAGAAGAACACACTTTGAAGGGAACAATGAGTGAGGACGTGTATGCCCCCACTTTAAAGAAATTTCTAAACACCATACTGTGAGCAATTACATTAAAGTAAAACACAATAAATGCAAATACATGAGAGCTTTATTCGAAAATCCCTATGTAAACATATTTCCAAGTAGAGCTATGTCATGGAAAGGAGGGTTGCCCCCATATGCAATCCTAAGATAACACATAAGGATCCATGGATTTGGGGTCAATATTTGTTGTTTTTACATTAATATAATCTAGCTCAAAACCATCATCATTCCCCAAATAACTCATGGAACAATGAGCACAAAGGAAGGATGACACATAGAGAGAGAGATAGAGAGAGAGAACACAAAGAATATTTTGGGTCAACATGGAAGAGACATAAATTTCTTGATCCCTTGCATCATCCCCAAAAGGAAAACACAAGACAAAAGATAAGGTTACAACAAATAGAAGAATGTAGATAAAAATAGAAGAATAATAGATTCGCTTCCTCTGTATCCCTGCACCAACGAAGTGACAAGGGTCACCCAAAGTAGGCTCACAAACATATAAAGACACACCAAGCAACACAGTACAGGAGATCACATTATGTACATGTAATCACAAAGAAAACAAAGAGAATACTAGTATGGCACATGCGAGTCAACCTATAACAGGTCATTCACATCCCAATCTTCTTAATAATATGCAAAAGGTGGATAGCTAGTCAAAGGGACAACAAGTGTTGTAATAGGAAAAGGCTATCTAAATCCTTTCCCCCACTAAGTGTAGGACAAGGATGAGCTAAGATGGGTGATGAGAATGGGCTCCTTGAAATATAGAAATGATTTGCAATGAATGTAAAATATGCAATAGTGAGTATGCTATGATGCTACAACTATCACATGGCAAGGAGTAAAGTGCATACATTTTAGTTAATTACATCAATAACATCATTTTCATGGATCAATCATTCTAAAAGATGACACTCATCAGTAAGATGCCCAAGGGTTCTTTGAAATGCATAGTAATTCACTTTTTTACTCTTTCTTTTTTTGTTTTATTTGATAGGTGGCAAGTAAATCAATCCTAGACAAAGGAGTTCCATTTTTCGTTCAATCTATGTTGTAGTGTGTAAGAATGGTAACTCCTTGACCTTATATGGATTATATTTCTTACTTGTTTGGGTAATTTTCTGAGGTGGAGGTGGGGGAGGAGGATGTATAGTGATCCTATCATCCTTGTGAGGTATTCATTGGTCTGAGCTTGATATGATCTTGTGAAAAAAAAACACCTTTTCCCTTGGGAGATGTGCAAGTGGGGGGGGGGAGATCTTGATATCCTAACCCCTTGGTATCTTTAGATGGTATTTTCTCTAAAATTTTGTGAATTTCATGCTCATTTGTTATGTCACATCCTGTTTGCTTAAGATCTTAAAGCCTTGACCATAACTCTCTTCTAAGTTAATGGTTGTATCAGTAACTTAATGAACATAGGATATAAGAGTATCATTATTGTCCTTGTGATCAAGTTCATTAATGATTGATGGTTGAGGCATGCTTTGTGCTTCAATTTTAGGATGTAAAAGGTTGAACATACCAAGTGATGGGATTATATGTGGTGTTTACATGGATGAATAAAAGGATGCATTATTCTTAAGGTTGTGTAAGGAGTTTTGTATGAATTGTTGCATTGTATCTTCATCTTGTCCTAAGATTTCCACTTCATGGGGACATTCATTAGGAGGTGAAGGTTCATTAATACTCTCAATTGTATTAGGGTCTTCACTAAACACACAAATTGAAACATCTACCAAAGATCTTAAGGTTTTTCATATATTACCCATACACATGTCTATGATGCAAAGTTTCAAATATCTACCAAAGATCTTAAGGTTTTTCATATATTACCCATACACATGTCTATGATGCAAAGTTTCAAATATGATTTATGAAAATTTCTTGATTTGTAAGTGAAATATATTGAAAATGATATGTTTTTAATGCCAATTTTGATTTTCAAACAATGCACTCAATTTGACCAATTGAAATTAATGCAAATAATGACAAATTTTTCTGATTTCTAAAACTAAAACCCAAATTTAATAACATATAAGAATGAAGAAAATAGAGACAAATCACTACCCAAGAGTTTGAAACAACACCTGTACAAATATAGATTCACCCTAGGGCGAATGGGTCTTAGAACAAGGGTTGCAACAATTTAAATTTGAGAATGAAGTTCAATTCTAGGGTTTCTTATTTCAGACTATAAACTGTACCTTCAATGACTAGTTTTTCCAAATTTTGATGTCTAAATGCAA